>JAEBDU010000008.1:2208556-2409363 GCA_016802625.1 Heliconius numata
AAAAAAAACAAAATTAACGCAAGAAAAACAATGAGAAATTTTGCGAATTATTTTGAACGGCTCTAAATTTAAAAAAAAAACAAATCTTTTGTCTTAACAATAACAGACAAATGCGCCAATTCATTAATAACTTGATAACGATTTTGATAAAAACAAAATTAACGTAAAAAAACCACAAACAAAAACAGAACTTAACAAACGTCGACTTTCGACGATATAGAAAGTATATTATTTTGATCTTATAAGTTGTAATTGTATGTAGGTAATTCAAACATTTTAATAGAGAAAAAATAACCTGATAACAATAAACATGAAACAATTACCAACTGAAAAAAGTAAGTAGTTTAAGAAGATGGTTAGTATTTTTATGAATTTGGTACAATTACTACTTTCAATTTTAACAAACGATTGTTCTTAATAAACATAACGTATTAAGTTAACAATAACAACGCTAACAGACAACCGAAATTATCAAACTTGAACTGCAACTTAAAACAAAACCGTACATTAAGGCTCAGTAAGTTATTTAAACATTTAAAAACATTTTTTCAATTCGTGGCTTAGGTCATAAGTCTAAAATGAAATTGAAATCAAAAGAATTAAGAATCCCTACATCTAATGTTGAAAACACACCCTAACCTAGTTCTAACCTATCTTTGGGAATCTAGAGAAAGTCTCACAATACAGTCACCTGTAGTGATCTAAACATCGATCCTCGGAGACAACCGGATTCAGTGGAACCAGCCCGAAGGAATCCAATTGGTTGGACAGCTGTCAACATTTCCCATATTGGCTACTTAAAGTAGTCCCAATAACTTCGACGACCTGGCATCTGCAACAATTAAAACAACGATAAATAATAGTCCCAAGGCAATGCCGTAGTGAAGGCAGTAAAGTATAACTCAGAAGTAATAAAAGTTTACGTACCCATAAATATTCGACAACGGTCCTTCGCTACAATCGCGAAGTGAACTTTTTGAAGATGTTTTTCATGAAACGAAACTGCTTTTCAGTTACTTAAACATTAATTAACTTCACTTCGTGTTCCGTATTTTAATTGGCAAACTAGTGATAACAACTTCGAAAGAGACGTTCGCGTTGGAAATAAGCTCCCGGGGACCCCGGGGGTCCCCGGTGTAGTTTACTGGTTCACTCGTTATTTTGTTATGATACTACGACCTAAATCGTACCCTTATATATACATCGAAAAATCCCTCCCCCCGAGACCGTGGGAGCGCACGCGCACGTGTTCTCCTTGCGTAAGAGTGTACAAAGACTCCCTTTTCTTTGTGCCTTTGATTTCGACCCCTTAAACGTCTTACCCATCCGTATTTACCTGTACTTATGCAAGGGGAGAATTCTCGTCCGGTGGGAAAGTACGTAATCGTAACTGAAATTGAATTATTGTACACGATAATCGTGTAGTTTTATAAGAGGGTCGGCAAGGAATTGGGATTTTCACACGATAGTATTATTATTACAAATTTAATATACGCGTCACCATATACAGTCCTTATAATTATTATTATTAAAGAATTATTATCGTTATACCATATAATTAGGTATCAATATTAAAGTTCGATACGATACGTGCTAGAGTGGAGACCGAGCTTAGGTAAGCGTGGTATAGGATGCCCTGCAGCACGATGGACAGACGATTTAAAGAAGGTAGCTGGCACCGGATGGATGCGAGAAGCTCAAGACCGGGATGGTTGGTGCTTGATGAGGGAGGCCTACGTTCAGCAGTGGACAGCGATAGGCTGATGAAGAAAAAAATTATAAGTTCCCAAGCATAGATATATTGCATATACCTAATCGATTTTCCCAATATGCCAACATTATTAAAATCATGTTGCAATATCACAGCAAAGGTTCAAACGTTTAAAACGCTTCTTTGAATCGATATAAATCAACGTCAATCTATAAACTAGGAACACACGTTTCATACAGTGTAATAGAAAAATCAAAATAATAAAAAGCAAGCTGAAACATTACACTACCTCCGCGTTCACTCATTAATTTGCGAACGTTCAAAGCTTAACGGAGCCCGATTGACTTGCCCCAAGTGTTTTGCAGCAACAAAAGATCCTTTCAGCTATAGGTAGGTACTAGGGAACGTGCTTTGCTTAAAATAATGAGGCTTTTAATTTACTAAGTCAAAAAGCCAGTACGTATTGTATTGGCCGTTCGATAATACAATTAGGTGTACTCGTACAGAGACGTGTGCTGTTAACGACGGAGTTATGACCGAATATAATTAATAATAGTTTTTTTTATTTCGAGAAAAGTTTCCTCAAGAAATCGTAAACAAAATACTTATGGTGACCTAAATATTCATTATTTATGTTCTATTTCCTCTTTTAATTGGAAAATTTAATACGAAAAAAAAACCTAAAGTTGTTATCAAAGCTATTCATGAAATTAAACAAAAACTAACAACAACAAATTAATTTTACAATTTATTCGAAGAATAATTAACGCAATTATTTATACCTTTTTGAAATCCGTTATATTTGGTTTCGGTGCTTATCTGGGTTAATCTATACTTATAATAAAATCGTATATTAAATTAATTTTATTAGTTTTGGTGCCGTATTAGACGTTATCTAAATACAGGGCAATATATTTTTTGCCTTGCCCAGTTAGAAAAATGCATATATTCTAATTATACTCATTTTCTCAAGTGAAATATAAAATTAAACCTTTATACCCTTTACCTCGCCCCGACGACGTACACTCGAAATCTTAATAAAAATATTTTTATTGTAATTTTAAAATACATACTCTCATTCAGGCTCTCATTTCATACAGGCTCTTTTATTTCATGTAATATTTCTTTATATTCACTTTCTTTTAACCGTCTTCAATTTCTTAAAAACCTTTTTTAATGAGAGTCTGCTATGAAACTTATATTCTGAAAACTGAATACTTTTAAAAATGAAAAGTTGTCGGTTTAAAATACCCCTCTGTCAGCTCAAACGCTCGTATAACGCGCGTAAAATAAAGGTATATTTTTAAAAATATAAAAGTATTGTTTTGTAAAAACCGACATTACAATATGTATGTCATAAATTTTATATCTATATCGCTTTGTATTTAAATCAGCTTCACGCTGTTTCCCGCACACAGCTGGGTAGACAGAGAAAACCGAAAACACTCTCCACTTTCTGCCAAATTTTGAGGGCAATACAGTCACACTTTCTGCCCCCGCGACTCTCTCGTTTACTTTGTATTTAATAGTCATTATTCAAGTAAAATAAGCGCAAGTACTCGAATTTATGATTAGAAAATAATAGCGTTGGCATTTATAAAACGATATATATAGTTTTCAATATACATAGACAATAAGCGGTGTTAAGCTCCACCCAAAAGTAACTAAACCTAAAATAGCCGTAAAACGAATTGGCTTAGGTTCCCTGCATAATGTGTTATTTTAAATAGTTATTATCCTTATTTACTATTACTTAGCATCCCAAGGGATCACTAGCTTCACTAAGTTGCGTTTTGGTACATCTTCAAATAGCTACAAAGTACAAAACTATAAATTAAGTTTAGTTTAGTTACTGAAATTTGGCGAAACTTAGCTACTATAAAACGAGTTAACCCTTAGACTACATTATATAATTTGTAACTTTTATAAGACTCCATCCATCCATCAGCCTATTAAGGTCCACTGCTGGACATAGGCCTCCCCCAATGCTCGCCACTCCGTCCGGTCCTGCGCCCTTTGAATCCAGCGGGTTCCCGCGGGTTATAAGACTATGTAAGCTAATTTCACAAAAAATAAAAGCATCTTGGAGATATTTATAGAAATTCATAGAATTACGACCTATTTTTATAATAATCACGTAGAAATTCTATAATTAATGTTTGAAAACTTCAATATCCTACACCACTCTTCATTTGACGAGAACAAATAATTACTTCGACAATATTAGATTTCTTGAACTAGCTCTCTGAAAATATTAATACGTTTACATATTTACTCGCTAGCTTTATAACACGTAATGGCACTGGTTAATTAGTATGCGGTATAAGAAAAAATCAAGAATAGACTCTATACAATGTAGGTAGGTAGAGGTAGATAGATGATACCTACCATTATCTTCCTATATCTTTCTACTGATATTAAAAGGAAAATTATAAGGAACGCAATATATTATTTTTGGATAAATGGATTACATTACTGTAGTCTCGTTTCAAATTCGTTGTCACGCTAAAATTATTCACATTTCTTCGATCTAATATAAAAAAGCATGGCTTTCCAACATCTAAACGCACAAAACGTTGCAGAGCGGAGAGTCTAAACACCGGTTACTATGATATTATACAAAGCCATAAAAAATTGTATCATATCGTAGAAATAACAAGAAGTTATCAATGTAGTGGACAAACACTAACAAGAATTTAATATTCAGACTATGCGTTGTCAAATAGTGCTTTGGAACTGTGAGTAAATTTTGCTCTTCACATTCAATGGTCGTTTCGTGGAATCCAATAAATAACTGATGGCGAAATAGACATACAAGAGTAATTTTGCCAAGTCAAATACAACGTTACCGTTTTAGTTATGAGGTTCTGGTCGAAAACGTGAATCCTTTGATCACAGAGCTTTGCGCTATGTGCCCATTGCCCATGCGGGAGAGATATTTGTCCATACTCGTATGCATGGAACGTCCCACGCTGAACGGCCTGGACCGCTAGGCTCCTGGAGATTACAAAATGCATACGTTTCGTTGTTCACCAATACAGCTTCATTTAACAAACTTTATAATTTATTTTAAGCCTGTGTTTCAATGAAAATAATTCATGTTTTTCAGTAAAACTTAAATTACTCCTTCAATGACGGAATATGGAGAGTGAAATCCCTGTAATCTAGATCCTATTACATAACATAAGATGGACGAGATTGAGATGCACGTTCACACACACGTGTGTTTATAGCATACAGGTGAGACCTCTAAATGATGATAGAAATTGCTCGCATTGCTATTCGTCTTTGAAATAAGATGCCTTCTTCACTCTCGCATATCTATCTTGTCAATATAATATTATTTATTCACGCTGACATCTTAAGTGGTTCTTGTGTATTAGAGCGTTCAAATATCAATCCAAGATGAACAAACAATACATATTACTATCAAACCACTCTCAACACTTGGAAACATTGTGTTTTCTCAAGATTCTGGTGACTTGGTACCCAATATACCCAAATTAGATTTCTGAGTACGCTTACACTGCTATTTTTAGATAGAAATTCAACTTCTATTTATATAATAGTAGGTTTTGTTACATACAGGTAATCGGTAACTCGATAGACAAACTGATACAGGTGATCATTTCCGATCATTTTTATTCCATATATGGATATGCCCATATACGGTACTTAGACATTTTTTTTGAATTGCAGTATCTCAATAACAGCAAAATTTCATGCTATGAATAAAGACAAAAATAGTTCGACCTAGAGGAGGCTTCCTAGGGCAGCCTCCAGCATCAGTTTGTCTTACGATCTACCAATCACCTGTATAATATAACATTTATATTAATAGTATAACTTTTTATCTACAGTAATTAAAAAGGTAACATGTCATTATTTCATCAGAAAAAATAATTAAAATATAAAATAGGTACATTCTAACAAAATCTATATTACAATATAGTTCTAAAACTCGAACCCACGGGACGCAGAACTCAATACACGAAACACGTGCTCACAAACGCCAACTTTCAATGAATCTTTAGTGAACATTTCACGCTAAGACGGAGCCCCGCTCCTCAATTATTCAACCATACACTCGCTAACTGCCCCGATCTTTTCATAAGGGACAAAAGCAGATTTAGGTCGCGGTAACAACGGAAAGATTGCAAAGGACGTACGTTACGTGTAGGTAAGGATATGAGTAAAGCTTTTAATATTAAGCGGCGGGAACGAGGTCGGGCCAACTTTATTACGCGATACCTTCACATGCAAACTGAACATGTTTATACTTTATAAATAGCACTGACGTCACGGTATGCCTGCCCAATTTTGTGAAGGAAAGCCGTGGATAATGTATTCGTTTAATTTTTTCCTGATAATATCTATGGAGGCTATAGGTAGGTACTTACTGTATGCTCGGCTTTAAGATAAACTTATAATGATTATACAAATTGACTTTTAAATAATAATATAATTGATATATAACTTTACAGTCTTTTCCTTGAGCTTTTAATTTTATTTAATAAAAAAACTTAAGACTGTCATTTTTCAGTATATAAATATATCGCTAAGATTAAAAATAATATATTTGCATAATATCTACGTAAATAAAAGCTATAATATGTTACAAAAATATATATTAAAAATATTACATTTCTTTAGCTTTACAAATATATTTTGGAGATACCAAGCTTTATCATGCAAAAAGAGCATCTAAGCCTTTACCGTCTTACCGAAAATTTTAAATAAGACCAAAATGTTTACAGATGCTGTCTCTCACAGGATGGACGACCGGTATTAAGGAGGTAGATAAGAGTTGGAGGTTTAAGCCGCCTGTAGTATAGCCCGAGGGAATCATAGTGACATTTTCAAAACAGCTGTCCAAGCTACCTACAAATCCCGTGCTTATAAGGGATTTCCCTGAATATTTGCAACAATTTATGACAATAACCTAAAAACTATTATTTTACTTTTTAAATATCTAATTTCAACATCGATATAGATGAAAGTTTATTTATTAGGTTACAGTGCCATATATTTTGGATATTTATTATATTAGATGGAAAATTAAAGTCCAAAGCAATTTTATTGAGTTTTATTTATTTGTTGTTTATAAGACACAAAAAAAAATATTAATATTTGTTAAGTGTATATATAATTATTTTGCTCAAATTTATTTCATACATAATATACTACATAATACTTAGGGGTCTAGCAACCGAAAGGTATTCATGCAAATTAAGTTGAAATCTTGTTGGCAACACCATCTGTTATACAAAAGGGATCCCTCTCAAATTCTTTTATCCCAGCGCGATAAATGTACATTTTTTTTATAGTTGGGGCTAGTAATCTAGTTCAGGTGTTCTCACGAAAATCCTTGAGGTCGCATACGTTTCCCATTTTTATTGCATATTGAGACGTAGTATTTTTGTGATATATTTTCCTAACCCTAATATAAAATAACGGCGTCTAAGCTTTAAAGTATTTGGTATCCAATTTTCCCAGATTCTACTATAGATGGATCCGATGGCTGGCTGGAATAGAGATGCGGTGATGGAAAGCAATACCTTACTTACGATCTTATGCGAACTAGGAATTGGGAACAAAAGGATCTTTAGATACATAGGTATCTTTACTAGAATTTAAACTTTTACCTCTTTCTTTTTAGCTGCATTGTATCCCGCATATAGCTGGATATGCAGAGGGAACCTAGTGTCAAGACACTCCATTTCTCACTTTTCGCTGAATTTTCGAAGCATTTCGTGTTGAGAGGCGGACTTCAACGCCGCGCTTTGCCTTGTTGTCAAAGCTCTGAAGATTTGAAATTATTAATAAATAATAATTCATATCCCCGAGTGGAAATCGAACCCACAATCGTCGCGTTTAGATATACATACATATTTGTGCCACTACGTCGCCACTGCTTAAAAATAAACATTGATCAAATGTGTTGACTCTAAGAAAAATTAAAATTCTACTTTTACCTTTTACTATTACTTTGTATAATAAAAATTAAAGGAATAATTCTACAAAATGAAGATTCTTAACGACAATGCCAACTCTTTCGTAAAGGCCCCGCGTCCGTATCATAATGAATCTGGAATTTTACAGGGGTTTGCTTCCTTTTGGCTGATATCGTGGGAACGAAACGGCAAGGTGAGCTTGCATTTCCCCTTTATTCACCATCTGCCGCCAGACACTGCAATTGCATAATTCTGGTGCTTCCTTGTAACGGAGCAAAAAGTCTCGTTACAATGCTAGGGAGGATTGCTTCACTATAAAAGTGTTAGTGGTGTTTTTGTGTTCTACTTTTTGTGTTTTATTTTTAAAAACGGGTTTTTTATTCTGTAAGTCTTTTTTTTAAATTATAGAAAAATTTTTCAGCTTCCTTATGTATCTCGCGTGTAGCAGAATCGGGACAAGAAACTGAAACACTTCCCGCTGAATTCTGGCAGCATTGTGTGCTGAGTGGCGGAATATACGCCGCGCTTTACCTCGACACCAGAGCAAACACATGAAAATACTAAATATTTCATTTCCTCGAGTCATCGAACCCACAACCTGTCATTTGCTTGCGTTACGCGCTTGTGCCTCTGCGCCATGACTTGCCTCTTGAACAATAGATTAATAATTACAATGCTACTAGCATATCTAAACCTACCCTACACTTTATTTAGTATACCTACCTGAAAAACATCGTCCACAGTATACGATGATTTTCTACACTGGGTTTCAAGAATAAAACGTATAAACAATTAAAAAATCCCAAAATTATAGAAAACAAAATTGAATTGCAGTTATTTATCATAAAAAGACGAGATCTATTGATATCAAATCCATCATCCCTAGAGTTATTGTAAAAGAATAATCTTAAATCTTATCTTCGAATCCGGAATATAAATGTCTAGGGGGCGGCCGCTTGGAGTAATATGTCAAGTGTCGGACGCCGCCAGCTCCTTTGCGACCATCTAAATGTCAGTATTCAACATACACCGACTTCCTGGTGTTGTGAAATTGTTTTGGTTTAGTCGAGATTTAAGCTGTGATCTTGAGTGTTAATTTATGTTCTTATTTAATATCTGAATTTTTTTTTTTCAGTTTTGTAGGCAGAAAAAATCTAGTGTCTAGTCTTGTGCAAGTGTGATCTTTCACTTTCAGTCCGAATACAAGACAATGGCAGAAATCAACGACGTGATTTATTATACCAGATATTTTATTTGTAGAATTATTACGTTTAAATAATTCGCCAAAAGTTTAAACATTTCGCCGTGTGAAAATCGAATCCACAACCATCGCGTTCATTATTACGCTCTCCCATTACGAGGAATGGCTTCGAAATTGAAGAAATTATCTAAAAATAATAATATTAATTGATTAACTCCAGTTGTTTTCATAGAAGTCACGTACATATTAAGAAAATGAATACATAGTACATACTACAATTATACATTAAGATATTTAATTATATTTTCCTTTATAACATGGCAATAATATTACTCTTAATTCATTATCTAGGCTTAGATAATCCCAGAGATAATTCTGTAATATTTAATGTTAGCATTACGGTCCCACAAATTTACATTAATCCTCTCATAGGGGCAAATGTACTGTATTCGCTATGTCGCGTGCCGCCCGCATACTGCAGTATACCCATAGAGAATCAACAATAGCTAATGCAAACGAACTATTCTGATACAATAGTCTAATAAATTGATATAATTATGATTCATTTGATTTTTTGTTCAGCTTCACGCTGTATCCCGCATATAGCATGATAGGCAGAGGGAGGGTAGTGTTAAGACACTTCGCTCTCCACTTTCCACTGTATTCTGGATGTATTACGTGTTCAGTTTCGGAATCGAAACTCAATGCCCCGCTGTGCCTCGACACCAGGTCGAAGAAATTGAAAAAATATTTTTTCGTTTCCTCCAGTGGGAATCGAATCCACTAACTGTTACGTTTACAGTCAGACCTCGGGCCTAGCATTAGATCTAGTAAGATGGAATTTAAATCCATAGCAATCAGCATGAATAAATTGTAATTAAATGTAAATATATGTTATAAATATTCATATCTGCAGATACAACTATTGTAATACCTTGTTTAATCTTGGGTTGGTTTCGTCGGGTATTAAATATAAGTTTTAATATTTTACTTAGATTTTAAACTGCATCAGATTTCGTCGTTCGGTCTAGTTGGTGTCGGTTATATTAACATACTGAATTTAAATCTAAAATGTGATTGCGAAAACTACATTAAGCTTAAACAGTGATAGATATTTGTCACAAAGTAAAAAAAACAAAATAAATATATATTATAATGTGCATTAATTGTTTTTATTATGATAATTATATTATTTGGGGCCAGTCGTGGCGCAGGGGTACAAAGAATAACTGTTAACACGACTGATTGTGGGTTCGAACTCACTCGAAGAAATGAAATATTTATTTAAATCTATATTTTCATTTCTTCGCCCTAGTGTCATGGCAAAGCACGGCCTTGAGTTACCCAAAGGGGAGTGCAGTGTCTTAGCACTAGTTTCTCTCTGCCCGCCCTGTTGCGTGGGGGATAGAGAGTAACGCTAATAAAAGTAATATTGCGGAAATAGCATAATATACCTAGATCAGTTTTAAGTGTTAAGTGAATGCCAAACACGTCGCGTGCCGATATCATCAAAAACGACATGTATGCGGGCACCACGTGCCGAAACATGTTGATAACTTTACGAACATTAGACATTAGTAGTACCCTCATCAAATCTTACGTCAAATAGAGGGATGCCGTCAATACATAATAATTAATTATATGTATAAGAGAGCATATTAGAATTTGCTTTACCTTGTTCTGGTTAATTATTATCTTGTTTCGATATGCTTTATTACTAATAATAAACTATATTTACTAATAATATTTATTTGTCAATAATAAGCAGTTTTTTAAAGCTGTGAAATATTAACTTAATAGTACTTAATGTCTTGGAGAACGAATACTAAATATGATGTAGTTCAACTTTCGAAATTTATATTTAAAAAATAACGAAATATCTTCTTTTTTACAAAAATATTTTAAGCAAATATTAAAATTATTTTTCCTATCCTCAATCAAGAATGTTCATAAAGGCTTACCAATTTTTTTTCTTCGCAATTATTCTATGGCTTAACTAAATAAAATATCTCAATAGATTCCGTATTGTATTGTAGATCGTCTTCATAGTATACAAAAAACTGTTATAAACCTTTTACGCTTTAAGCTATCTTTAAAAACTACAAATGAAATTTATACTTATTATAAAAGACATAAAAATTCTATTCCCATAACATGTATGACTAAGGTTAAACGATATTGATAAAGGGAGACAAGATGGATGTAACGGCCGACGGCAAGTAGCACGTGCTGAGGCCGGCTGCACGCCTTGCACTGTCTTCAAGATAAAAAAACGTTACTTTTGTGCGTATTCAGAATTGTACTGAATGAATAGAGACCGTTATACATTACATACATACTATGAAAAAAATTATATATATTTATAGCATGGTAGGCAGAGGAAACCTAGTGTTAAGACAGAACAAGAAGTTTTCCCCACTTTCTGCCGAATTTTTCGAGGCAATTCCTATTAAGTGGCAGAACTCAACGCCGCGCTTTGCCTCGACACCAGAGCGAAGAAATGGAAATATAAACGTAAATAAATATTTCACTTCCTCGAGTGGGGATCGAACCCACAACCGTCGTGTTACAGTCACACCCTTGTGCCGCTGCGCCGTGACGCGACGTGCTCCATATTGATATAATTACACTTTTTTATAACAATTTGAGTTTCTAGAGATTTTTCTTATCAGGGCTCTGATAGTTAAATAATTTCTTTGCCTTATGATAGGTAGGTAATAAATAAAAGTATACCTACTAATATTTCTAAAGAATAAGAAAATTAATTTAAAATCAGTTTTTTTAGTTTAGAAATAAATTATTACGTTAATTAATTAGGCATGCTGTTCGAATGTTTTATTTTATAGGTAGGAACAAAGTTGCATGCTGAAGTTTTTATAGAGTTCTTCCACAGACATCAGCGCACCCATACTCTTATAAGCACTGTTTTTGCTCAGTTTTTCAACTTGGAATATTAAATGAGTATCTGAGATAAAAAATATGTTGATTTAATGTTTTATTTAACACTGTTTTATAATTCTTCCCTAGATGGAATATTAGAGATAATATAAGGATCACAGAAGCAATTTAAATAAAAGAACAATTTATATAAGTTGCGCTCGCGGCTTCTTCCTTTTAAACTATATAATTAATTATATACTAATCTGAATTACTTTCGTATTTTAATAACATTATCATTTTAAAGACCATATCTATAGATGAAAATTTAATTTTAAGCCGATTCAGTAAAATAATTATTTAGTACCAATTTTAACGAACATAATATTTTATATTGATATAACTTTTTAATTTATGAAACGATTCAAATATATCAACCACTAAATATTAAGGGAAATTTGCTTAAATACAATAGTGAACTGTATTTAAAATGGGCTAACCGTTTCTGAGATTAGCGTTCACAAATGCACGGACAAAAAAAAATTTAAATCATTGTTTCGAGTTCTACAATTATTTACATTAATAAAAGCCCCCAATAATAGATTTTCTCGTATATCTTTCATGTATAGACAACAATCTGTTACAATTTTATTATGTGTAAATTTATTAAACATCACATACGTAAATTGTTTCCTATTCTAAAAATATTATTTCATCGACAGTAACTACATTTTTTAAATATATTTATTGTACGGACAATTCTTATTTAATTTGTTGTTGATTAAAACGAATAATTTTTAAACAGAAACATCAAACAATATTTAGTAACAGGTAAATAATAATATTTGATTAAAACACTTTATGCAGGAATATTTCGGCAGGCAACACTGCATAAAAGTAATTCTGCAGGTTCAAGATTTTTTATTTGATGCATTGTGTTTAATATAACTATAAATTAGGTAACTATTTTAAATATAGTTATGAATATATTTACTGTATTTTTAAAATAATATAGGGTCAAAAATAGCAATATTTTATATTTTATCATATTGTTTTACTGCACTGTATTTCTTGCACTAACATATTTTCTTTGAAAAAATGTAAAAAAGGATTAAAATATTTATTTAAATCGTAAATTAAATGTTATGGATTTGCAATATAAAAATCTAAATATCATAGTGTAAAAAATATATTTTTTATACAATGGCATCCCTAACACTACTGTCAAACTTTTAGTTGCTGAAATTGAAATATTTGAAATGTGTACCCTGGTACATGCTTATTGCTTAGTGTGTTTTTGTTCTTTTGTTGTTTTTTTGGCTTGCTTATCCATAACAGGTAATTAGACGTAGTAATTAAATTACTATGTTTAATCGAAAAGTATTGGAATCGAAATGTACATTTCTTATTTGATGGTTTTACAAATATATTCGCCTACCTCCCAATAAAAATATTTTTATTAACTACTATACAAAATTTGTTTTTAGTATATTTATAGTATTATATTGTCTTCATTTTTATTATTTTGATAACTTAACACAGTTATATTTTCCAGATAAACATAATGCCTCCAAAACAGAGCAAAAAAATAAATAATTTGACTGACTTAGTGAACGAGTGCCGCATCTCAACTAATTCAGAGGAATCAAATGTTCCTCCTGGTATGGTTATCATGAAAGATCATGACCAAGCTCTATTGTCTAGATGGCCTAAAGTTAAATTTAAAGTGCCTAATATTTTTTTACATAAGCCCGTAGATTTTGGCCTCCATGTTCGCAAGTTGCTTTCAATTGGTATTCATTTCTATCAACCTTATCTCAGTAGGTACCATACTAAAATTACTTGCCCTAGCTTTAATGATCATAAAGCTTTGATTCAGTATCTTGAAAACAAGCAATTGCCATACCACACTTTTGGCCATCCTAGCAAACGTAAATTGAAAGTAGTCATAAGAGGTATTCCAATAAATATAAATTTGGAGGACCTGAAGAAAGAATTAAAAAGTGTATCCATTCCTGTTATCCGAATGCATAGAATGCTTAAAGGGGGTAAAAAAAGGAATACACCTCTTATTCTGGCAGTCGTAAATCATAATGATGAAGGTAAAAAGCTTTTAAAGGTAAAAAAAGTGTTGGGCTATGATGTAAAGATGGAACCGCCTGACAATAAACTAAAGCAATGCCACCGATGTCAAATGTGGGGTCACACTCAAAGGTACTGCCATGGACAAGTAAAATGTGTAAAATGTGCTGGTAGCCATCTGTCTAAGAAATGTCAGAGAGATGCTAGTAAAGAGCTACCAAAATGTGCAAATTGTGGAAGTGCACACACAGCAAATTACAAAGAGTGTCCTTGTTGTCCAGAGTCATTAGAGCATCGGGATAGTCAGTTTATAAAGAAAAGGATACTTTTTAGTAAGAGTAAGTTAACTCGTCCAATTCTAATCACTAAGGAGAATTGTGATTCCTTATATAAAAATATAGTTGATAAAACATCAAATTTCGATACGTTGGGAGTAGGTGTATTCTAACTTTTGTTTGTTTTTGTTTATTAAGTATAAATAATTAACATGCAAAAAATTAGATTTAAAAACCATGTATGCAAGTCAGCAAGGTTTGTGATTTTTTCATGCAGGTCTTGTAAAAAATTAAAGTTTTCTAAAGACAATATCTTTAATTTGGTTGAATCTCAAAAAAATATAATACTAATTAGTTAATATAGTTATCACACTGTATATATGCAAATTTAAAAAAGTGCTCTTGTGCCTCAGAGTCTGTAGATCATTGGACCAGATACATATCACAGAAAATTATGTTTTTACTTTTCATATGGATGTATTAAGGGTTGAACCATAATTTTAGCCACAATTGCGACTCCTTATATAATAACTTCAATGATAAAATAAATCTCATTGTGTGTATTCAAAATCAACATTAGGCATATAATAATAATATAATACACATTTAAATAAGATATGTGAAAACTTCTAAATTAAATATTGTTTATTTGGTCCATACTTAAATTATTACTTATCTATATATACAAACTTATTCAATAATACTAAGGAGATTTCTTTTTATGTTACATTTACACAGCTTTCATATGTTGTTGAATACTGTTTTTTAATTTTAATTCATTGCTCTCCACTCCATCACTGATAGGGGTTACCATAACCTGTAAAAAGTATAAATATAGTTTTTGAATAATATTATGATATTCTAATAATTACTATTATTTAAGAGATATACAGTAACATATATATCGTAGTATATTTTCAGCTACAGCAAGATGCATGTAGCAGAGGGAGCATAGTGTTAATAGTTAATATATACCACACCGATCCACATTTTACGCTAAATTCTGGCAGTGGCGGAACTCAACGCCGCTCTTTGCCTCGATACCAAGGCGTAGAAATGAAAATTTATATTTTCTTTTCCATTCGAGAAAATGAGATATTATAAATCGAATCCACAACCGGTCGCGTTTACTCAAACTAATTTAATTAAATTTTATCAAAAAAAAAGGTACTTTATGAAAGGAAAATTTTATGACAAAATAAATTTAAAATAGTTACCTCTAATTTAACATTCACTGGTATAGTAGTCTCGTCTAGTTCGTAAAGCACTCTGTCGAGGGTATCCACTAACCGGTCTACATCTTGAGAAGTGAATACCATGGGGGGTTTGAACTTCAGTACATTGCTATCTGGTCCGTCTCGGCTGATTAATATTTTTTCTTCCCTCATCCTGAATTTTATAAGTAGGTAAATAAGCGTTAACTTTATTTTATTTTATAAAATTAATTAATTTTCTGAGTGACGATCATTTTTTTACCTGTTTACAATATGTTTGGCCTCTGCTGTAGCCGGCGTCCTAGTTTCCCTATCAGTAACCAGTTCTACTCCTACAAACAGTCCTTTGCCACGGACATCGCCGACCAGATTATGTTTGTGTTTGAGAGCTTCACATCGCGTCAGTAAGTAACTGCCAACTCTCGCCGCGCGTTCCACAAGCCGTTCCTCTTCTATAACATCCAGGACTGCATTCGCGATGGCACAAGATACTGGATTACCACCATACTGTAATCATAACACAGTGTCAAATTACTTTAAAAGCCTATTACAATAATATTAAAACTGAGCTTAGTATTAAGATAAAGCCTGCAATTATTTATTTAGCGAATAGCTCCAACTGTACTGAAATCTTATAAAATACTCAAATTGTCAGCGTAAAGAACCGTACCGTATTAAAATATTCCACACCGGTATCGGCAAAGCTTTTAGCGATTTCTTGAGTGGTGATTACTGCAGCCACCGGATGACCGTTGCCCATTGGTTTGCCCATCGTAACAATATCCGGTACTACGTCCTGGGTTTCGAAGGCCCACATATGGGAGCCCACACGGCCAAAACCAACTTGAACTTCATCAGCGATGCAAACACCATTCGCCTCCCTGACATACCTATAACAAAAAAATATTATTTTTAGACGTAAATGTGGATTTTTTATAAAAAAGACCCTCTGCACAAGTACAGTACGGTCAACAGTCGTGGCCGTAGCTTTAATTATTTTTATTCGTCTAAAACAATATACGGTGTTAAATAAATATATTTTTTAATGTTTGATATTATTTTAATTTGTATAAATTTTAAATTAAAACAAATTAAGTTATACAGTTGTTATATCTACTTACTGTGATCGATAAAAAATAATTTAAATATTTTTATAGTTTTTTTTTCGATGTATTAAAATACTTACTCGTAGACTTTTTTAAGGTAACCCTCCGGGGGAATAATTTGTCCTCCACAACTCTGTAAGCTCTCTGCTATGAAAGCACAAATACCGCCTTTTTGTGTCTTCACCTCTTCACATATCACGCCCACTTCCTTGGCATACAATTTTCCCAATTCTTCTTCAGACGTAGAATCCTTTGGATATGTGTATTTACCCCGATATACATCAGGGACTGGTGCCTAATATGAAAATATTTTATATTATTATTATCAGCGTGAAAATAATATTATCTTTATGAATGTTACATGTAGAAACGGTCGTCTGTCCATATTAACTTGACGTTTAACAAGAAGCGAGTGCCTTTATGTAACAATAAAAAAATATGTCGTCGGATATAGCGTACCGTATAAACTCTCATCAAATGTTCTTACGTATCGCGAGAAAATGAAATTTTACTTGTAATAAACGCAGACATAAATTCATGTTTTGCTTATATTTTGCGTTCTATGTCAAGTTAAACAAATAATGCTTATATAAGTTAGAACTTTGTTTATTGGTAGCCCTGTAAGTAATCATTTATACCTACTTATTTTATATTTTAGTTTATTAAAGATATATTGGACAGGTACTTAAAATTCTGCGTTTAAATGTACTCCTTAAACCCATTCAGATGGTACATGGCGAACTCACCACATGAACCCACTCTGGCTTCTCTGGCCCTCCTGGTAAGTTTAGTTTGTATGGAGACACATCAATCATAGACGTAAGGTGCCCATGATATGCGCTGTAACAAACAGGCGCTAGTAGCACCCTAATAACACACTATCCTATCTTTCTCATTCATTCTTCATACTTCTAACTCTTTGGGAAGTATTTAAATTATATAGTTCTTTAATATTACGTAAATTAGTATAGGAATTATTAATTTCATACTTACAATAGATAAAATATTTTAATAGAAATAGTTAATTATATAAGCGTGTTTATCGCATAGATAACTTATAGTTTTGTAATAAAATATTTTTATCAGAATATAATGTTATTGCTACACATTCATACATTTCGTAAAAACATGGAAACTTACTGGTCGAGTGTAATGACATCCTTCTTCTTGGTATGAACTTGAGCCAATCTGAACGCCAGGTCATTCGCTTCAGATCCCGAATTAACAAAGAAACAGACGGAGAGTGATTCAGGCATAGTGTTCACGAGCCTCTCAGCTAGGATGACGAGCTCATCGTGGAGATAACGATTATTGGTTGAGATCAATGACATCTGGTTTCGACCAGCCTCTACTACATGGGGATGGCAATGTCCAACTGGAAAGATAAATTAAGTTACTAAGATAAACAACAAAAATGCATTTGTAGAAAATATTTTGTAGGTAGTTAATTCTTCGTGGTGTAGACTGTAATGTAACTTTATATGAGAGCCAGCACGCAGTGCGTAGCAGGTATATTTTTTCAGGTAGCTTAGTGCTATATGTAAAGTTTTTCGAAATATTTGCTTATTAACTCAAAATAGTACTCCATTATTCTATTTTTGTAACTACATCATTAAATAAAATTATGTATCTAGTGTACAAATACAGTATAGATAAGAATGACCTTGTTTATATGCATTATGTTTAGTTTATTCTCTAGACAAAGAAATAATTTATTTATATAAAAAATATGCAATTTTATAGTCAACGCCCGATAAGAGATATTTAACATCAAGATTTATATTTTATTATTTACTTAATTTTTTGAATATTCAGCTTCACTCTAATTCCCGCATGTAGAAATACGTTGAATTCTAGAGGCATTACGTGTTGAGTGGCGAAACTAAACGCTGCGCTTTTGCCTAGACAGCAAAGTAAAGTAATTAAAATATTAAATATTTCATTTCCTCGAGTGGGAATCGAACCCACAAACTGTCGCGTTTACAGTCACACACTTGTACCTCTGCGCTACGACTGGCCTCTATTTTTATTTTTATATAAATTTATATTTTTTTAATCTATTCATAGATATTTACATAAGTATACTATTGCGTAAACCCGCGTCTTCTGATTGCCGTCGGAAATTATTTTAATGATGCAGGTTCATCACGACAGAATACTGACCATTAGAGTAGGAAGGGAGAGAGCCAGGTGGGCCATACCCACTCCAGATATTTTACTTACAACAAAATTTGCCCCTAAAAATTAACCCCCCCCCCCAGAAAATTGAATCTAGATCTAGATACACTAATGATACTGACCGTGGGCAACATTGTTGATGCAGTCCAGGTACCTCTCGCCCGTCTCATCATACATAAATTGGGCGACACCTCGTACTATTTTCAATGGGGACGAACGGAAAAACAACTGACAGGCGGCGCTGAAACAAATTTACTGTTTCAAATCTCCACCCAGCTTCTGTACTGAAGCGGAACAGGCAATTAATACTGATAGACCTGCCTTGATAAATGTTAGCGTTCCTTTATTTATAGTCTTTTGTAAAGAACTGAACGAGCCAGCAAATCAATTATTATGGCAGCCATGTTAACGACTATAAAGTCAATGGATCGACTTGACTGAGTTATTGAAATGGAATAAATTTATTTTTAGGTATACTTACCCAATGTGTTTTTCTCGTAGTTTAATTGTTTCTGATTTGGGCATTGATTGTAAATACGCCATTTTCCAAATCGATTCTGAAATTAATAGCGATTTATAGGTGTGCATAATTTGAAGCAATTTACTTATATAAAAAATATTATTTTTTAAATCTTTTTCTTCAGGCGTATGTTGAAGGCTAAACAGAGGGAGCCTAGTCTTAAGACTTTCCACTCCCCTCTTTCCACCGAATTCTGCAGGCATTGCGTATTGAGTGGCGGAACTCAACGCCGCGCTTTTTTTTCCTCTACACCAGAACGAAGAAATAAAAATATTAAATATCTCATTTACTTGATTGGGCTCATTTACTGGGCTGGACTTTATTTTGAATATAATAAAAGTAATGAGGCCGTCGTGGCGTAGTGGCAGAGGCGTGTGACCGTAAAGGCGGTGGTAGTGAATTCGATAAGAAATTAATTATAATTTACTGCCTATGATAACAAGGCAAAGCGCGGCGTTGAGTTCCATCACTGAATACGCAATGCCTCGAAAATTCGGCGGAATATGGAGTGACTAAACGCTACGTTACCTCTGCCTATCCTGCCGCATACGCAGTATACAGCGTGAAGCTAAAAAAAAGTAATAAAAAGCTAAATTTATTTTTACCTTTCGAGTATAAATAGAAAACGGTATTCAAATACACTAACTAAAGTAAGGTCGCGCAAAATTCTGTGATATGATAATACTAATAATATGTGATAATACTAAATACGATATAGAACCACGTGCGGCGCTCGAGCAAGTAATGCTGTCTTAGAATTGAAAACTAGTGATTATATAGAGACAGGCGGCGGCGCGCACGCCCTCGCCGCGGCCAATGGGAACGCGCACATGTGCGAGACTTCGCCGGCCACGCGGCCGCTGCCGCAGCACCATGTACGCGGTGCATGCTCTTTAAGGAGAAGACCTATCCTATTGACGTCAGCGTTATCTAAAAATATATATATTTTTAACATTTGTATGATAAGTTTGCTTGATAAAAAAACATATGTAATAAAGACATTTTGTATATGTAAAAATACAAGTTTTGCTTATCATAATTAATAAGTAAATTTGGGCAAATTAATCTAGATATAGTAATGTCTAATGTTGCTCATAAATTTGGTATGCATATATTTTAAACCTAATATAAAAATGTTTATGTATATAGTAAAATCTTAGGTAGATTAGGCATTTTAATTATTTATGAATTTAAACATGTGATATCTGAGACATAAAGAGGTTGGCGGGAAACGGATGGGTTCGGAGAGCTGAGGATCGAGTATGGTGGCGAGAATTGGGGAAGGCCTATGTCCAGCAGTGGACAAACGATGGTTGCTGATGATGATGATGATATCTGAGACATTAATAGATTATAAAAATATTAAAACCGAGGCATCATTACCAATATTTTATGTATAAATAACACTACTTAATAAGTCAATTCTGAACTGTGACCGAGTGATACCTACATATATTTGAGAATCTATGTCACTATCAAAAAACCTAATCAAAAGGCTTTATTTAGGTAAGCGACTGACACAATCCACTTAAGGACAAGTAGTCTCAGCACAATTATCTATAATATGATAATAGACGCTACAATGGTATAACACAAAGCCGCTAATATATTCATATAAATATGTAAGTATAAATATAATTTATACTTTGTTTACACCTAAAAGTGTACTATAACATTTTTTGGCGGCTTTATTTGTGTTTATAGCATTTTTTTAGGGTTCCATACCTCAAAAGAAAAACAGAAATCATATAGGATCGTTTTATCCGTGTGTCTGTCAAGATTTTATAGCTTTATCTCACCATCAGGTCGAGGTATCAAGCTGAAATTTATATCGAATTTCCAGGTCTACGGTCCCTTGGAGCACAGAAAAAATTAAGCTAAGAGGGTACTCTGTCCATTATGTCGACACACTAGTCGACTGTAAGGGCGCCCCCTGCAGGACTCGAACCTAGGCTTGCGGCCATCATAGACTGGGAATAAAAGATATAATGAAGCTGTTTATATACATGATAGTAAAGAAAAACAGGCAAAGTATCTACGGAATAAAATATAAAATATTATTATTTTATATTGTAATATTTTATATTGACATGTAATTAATGGAATAGGAACCTTTTCTGTGATAGAATAAATGAGGAAATATTGTGCATTCATAATAAATATCCGTATTTGTAACTAATGTTTTTCCTATATACATATTATAACTAAGTAATGCTTATAAATAAACAATAGCACATTATTTGTATATTGTAAATTATATTAAATTGTTTGTTTTCACTCGACAAAAACATTATATACAACATATTAATTATTATGCAAAAATATTATAGTTAAACAACATATTAATTAAAATACGAATATACAAATGATATCTAATAATAAAACAATTGAAGTTTTGCAATCGAGATAATTTAATCTAATAATATCATGACCTATGCTTATAATTATCTTATCTGAGTACTTATAAAGATACATTTAAATACATTCTATTAGTTGATGGCTGTTTTCCTGATCTATTTATATTAGATATGTCCTCTAGTATGCGAGGGGCATCGGAAAATCAAAATGACCTTTACAATGTCTTAGTAGTATCTACCTGTGATACCTGTTGCATCTTAGTTTTTTCATACACTATAATATATATAATATCGTGAGGTTAGGTTAGGTGATATCCCTGTTCTCCATTTGAAGAGACCAAATTTTTCGATCACCATTCGCGGGAATGAAATATTTTTTATGTTTAAATTTTCATTCTTCGCTTTGGTATCGAGGCAAAGCGCGGCGTTGAATTTCGCTTCTTAACACAAGCATAGTGCTTCCAGATTTCGGCGGAAAGTGGGGAACGAAGTGTCTTAACATTAGGTACCCTTCCGTGTGGAGGATATTGCGTGAAGCTATTTTTACAATTTTTCTCCATCTAATTCACATACATGTACAATTTTGACAGAAAACCACAAAAAAATCTTAGATTATATGAGTATCCTACAATATCAGGGCCAATATTTATGTACCTCGCACGCTCTACGATATTGCTGGTAACATGTGTAAAAAAAATGTACATTGCGTGGTGTGTTCCAAAACTGTGGTCGTTCTACATGAATCATATTTTGTAACACCCTCTATATATAGGTAGGTAGGTAGGGAGGTAAATGTGTTCAAAGTTTTTGGCATTTGTCCAAGAGGCACTGCTATGACTTCGATTTTGCAATTTTTTTTGTTTTGATTATGTATAGTACCTTTCTATATTTGATAATTTAGAGTTTCAACGTTTTAGTTATTTTTAAATATATTATTAATTTAAATAGATATTCGTACTTCATCTTGAACCAGACAAAATGTTTAACATAATTAAGTTAAGACATTTTTGTCACGATTTCTACATTCTACAATTCACATATACTATATTTTATGATTTTCAAATGTATATACATATACAAGTAGGTAAGTCCATATGTCCTTACCAATGCACTATGCTGTAACTATTAGGCAGTACTTCAAATAATCAAACAAATTTCCCAGCGGATCCTCCATATAGAGCGCTGGCTCATCTTAGGGAATTGATTCTACACATAAACTCAGCTATATATACTACACAGAATACTTTAGCTATCTGCAATATAACTAAGTAAAAACTTCACTCTGTTTGTTTGTTTTCACTCTGTACCCTATATGTTGCCGGGTAGACAGAGAAAGCGTGGTGTCAAGACACTTCGCTCACTTTTAGCCGAGTTTCAGCCGGTGTCTTTTCTTGGGTATACCTACAGTAAAGAGTTATTATTATTATTAGACATATTGCGTGTTGAGTGGCGGAACTCAACACTGCGCTTTGTCTCGACACCAGAGCGATGAAACGAGAATATTAAATATTTCATTCTCATTATTTTCCTGAATGAGAATCGAATTCAGAACCAGTCGTGTTTACAGTCACATATGTGCGTCCTGCGCCATGACTGGCCTCCGATAAAATATATTTTCATATAGTTTATTATCACAAACAAGTAGTAAGTAAAAGTACGTCAGTGATGTTTATCAAATGATAGATTTAATCAGTAAGTACAATAAACATTTGTTGACGTGCGATGCACGCGCTATTCGCGATGCCATATCATTTGACAATTAAAGTTATATACATACGACCGAGTAAATAAATCAATACAAGTACAATCTTGCACTGATTTATTTATTTACTTATATATAATTATTAACCATATTTATTAAAAATAATTTTATTGGTATCATATTATATAAGATATCGTTGTCAGTGTAATATCGTTTTTAGGTATATTTGTAGATAAATTGAATACTCGATTGTGTATTAGCAATACAATCCGTTCGATTGCCGCAAGCCGAGGTTCGAGTTCCGCAGGGGACGCCCTTACCGCCGTTGACATCCTCATAAGCACCCACATAGTGCTTGCAAATTTTTCGAGGACAGAGAACTCTCTTCCCTCTACCTACACTTAAAGCGACGCAAATTTACCCAGAGTCGCTGTAAGTGTAATAGAATAGAAGGTCGAACAATATTAATGTTAAGATACCTACTCAAATACATTTATTTATACACACCTATTATTTTTTTCAGCGTTCTGCTGAATTCCACACACAGCAAAGTAGGCAGAGGGAACCTAGTGTTAAGTCACACCGTTTCCCATTTTCCGCTGAATTCTGGAGGCGGAACTCAACGCCGCTATTTGCCTCGACACTAGAGCGAAGAAATGAAAATAGTAAACAATTAATTTCCTCGAATGTTAATCGAACCCACAATCTGTCGCGTTTAGTCACACTTTGTGCCTTTACGCCACGACTGGCCTCCCCTCACTTATCATCTTAGTACAAATAACTCTACTATAGCCGATACCAAATAAAGTCAAATCTTAAAATAGATATCTAATCTATTATTGTTTACGTACAACCTTAAATGATGGAATGGAAACTTTTGTTTGTATTTAAGTTTTTGATAAACTTGCGGATTTTTTTCATATCTTCTATTAAGTATATACAATAGTAGATATGCTATAGGTACAATAAGTAATAACGAAAATTAATATACCTGAGGCCTTTCGTGGTGCAGGCACAAGTGTGTGACTGCAAATGCGACTCGTTGTGGGTTCGATATCCACTCCACTCCATAACTTTTTATTTTATCCACTCCCTCTCACTATAAATTCCTATCTTATATACCTACCATATTCTACACGAATCAATTCGTCCGTTCTTGTCATTACGATGATAACATCGAAAGGATATAAAATCCTCAGCATATTCTTATTACTATTATCAACGAAAATTCTTCATAAATAGATATTACAACAATATCAAAAAAAAACTGAACGAAAGGACATAATATATGAACATACATAACCACCTAATTTCTATTTATCAAAGACAAAGAAATGAAAATGCGGTGGCGGATATGCGACGGTTGTCGGTTCGTCCACGACCCCGCATACCTAATGACACCACCGCTGGGGACCCTCGTCCTCGTACGTGACCAGCCGGCTCTGAAATCTTCAGAAATATGAACGTTTCAGCGGGCAAGCCACTTCGCTATTCCGGACGGAAACGCTTTAGAACCACTTGGTATGTCGTAATTTGACAGCCCAAGTAAGTTAAGAATTAAATAGATATAAATCCTGGTAGATCATTATTTATACATATAATAAATATTATTTTAAAAAATAATAAAAAGGTTTTTAATAAATAAAATAGGTAACAAATTTCTAAGCAGATTGACAGACGAATTCGTTCTCATTATATATTTATTAAAATATATAAAAATAGAAATAATGTTATTGCTTTGTAGCAAATGTTATTTTAAGATATATTGATATTAATAAACATAAACTATAATTGACGTAAATGGACTAGCTTAAGTACTTAAAGAAACAACTAATTTTATTTTCGCAAAGCAACCGATATAGGTTAATAAACCTTAATTTATTAAATATGCTAAATATAAATATTATGTTTTTACTTATTAACTTTAGAGAAGGTACTATTTTTTCTAGATTTTTTATTCAGTTATTCACGAGAGATTATTTAGGTAGGTTTTCCGGTACTACCGTGATTAGATAGTGCTTTAGGTAATGTGGCCATTAGGACCTTTTGACGATCGCTTGAACTACTTACATATAAATTATTTAGAATTTAGATAAAAAAACATACCTGAAAATCAGTTTATATTCTCTTTCTTTTCTCTTTTCTTTAGAATATAACAAAGTTACAATGATGAAAAGTAACTAATTAATTAAGACTTTTAAAGAGTAGTCCTATTAAAATATAATATTAAGTACATAATTTGCAAGGTAATTTTTGCAACACTGCAAAAAATACCTTATACCATTTAAGGAATATTGGTAAAATGTTATCTCGAGATAAAGCACCCACTATCGACTTTATTACAGTGCATGGCCCGCACGTGCTTTCTTATCTTGAGATGATGTGTAAAGGGGCCGAAAGTATAGTAAGGATTTAAGTACCTAAGTCGTTTACTAATACCAACATCAAATATAGGTATCATATAGATATCATTTTTGTTTATATAATGTAATACTTTAAGCAAATATGAGTCCAGTCATGGTATGGGGACACAAGTGTGTGACTATAACGCAACAGGTTGTGGGTTCGATTTCCATTCGTGGAAATTTAATATTTAATATTTCCTTTCATTGGTCTAGTATTGATTTCCGCATCTTAACACGCAATACCTCCAGAATTCGGCGAAAAGTGGGGAGTCTAGTGTACAATTTGCGAGGCATAAGCTAAGCTTTGCATATATTTGTATACACGTACGCTATATATATATGAACGCAAACAAACACAAAGCTCAGCTTATACCTCGCGTACTCTAATAATATAACGTATAAATGATATGTTCGAAAAAGAAATAAAACACAATTTTCTTAAATATAGAATAAGTATATTGAATAATTAAATAATGTTACTTCAAATATTTTGCCAAAAAAGACTTAGGTGTATCAGTAAAAGTAATCATTAAAATTATCTAGAGGTCAAAATATTTAGTCTCGAGTAAAAACATATAGTAAACGTGGAAAGATATTCATATAGACAAATAGGAAATATACCAAACTTTTTATAAACACACGTTGTAGTCTCGCATGCAACCGCGGGCCCGCTGGCCGTCCAACACGATCTTGTCATCACAAAGCATTGAGAATGAGGGAAATTGCACGAAACGCCACAACATGCGCGATAGGAGGTGAGGCCAGTGTTGCCAAGTGTTGTTGTTAAGCCGACATAACCACTACCGAGCTCTGGCAACACCAGCTGAAACGATCGAACCAGAAATAGTGCATAACAGTCTATAGTTTTACTAATAATCATAACTTCATAATTACAACCATTTATGACAAAAGAGCACTAGTGCTTATAATAATTATATAAAATGTATGGGCACTCCTATATAATATATATATAGGCAGGATGTCGTGAAACAAGCATGATTTGATTTTAACTAAATGAGATATTGAGGCGTTCGTTGTTTGCGGACATCCTGGTGATTGTAAACTAAGACTTTATTAATTGAACCCCTTAAGGAATAAAAACGTACCATTTGAGTAAACAAAACATAGTGTGTAGCATAAAATAATTAAATATTTTAAAATTAAATTCATATGGTAATTTTAAAGTGTTGCTGCAAAAAAGAAGTCAAATATAATAATATTTTATGGATTCGCATTTGATATAATAATATTTTATAGATTCGATTTTATTCCGATAAAGAGTACTTCTTGACTATATCGCATAGCGATCTTCTCAGTCTTTAGTCCAGCAGAAATGACATGGAGGCAGGCAGCAGTTTAAATTAATTTAATATAGCGGATTGTGACGGAATACCATACAAATATTTCCAATGGGTGGGGCAAGTAGTATTAACCAAGAGTATTCTCTTAGCGGACAGTTATTTTAGTTCACTGCACCTCTATGTCGATTGCGAATGGATATATTATGGACGATACAATACTATATATAAACGTATTACGTACACTAACAAGTAGCCATTTCAATCGTAATGGTTACACATTTAATAGGCGGACGACACACTTCACGAAGTGTATAATTAAACTACAATCCAGATGTATAAAATTATGCATCATCGATATATCGAAGTATATTTGATCTATTGTAATACTTTTGACTGTGATGTGACGTAGATTTGTTACTTAATACCATTATGCACTCAAAACAATTCTCTAAGGTCGACTAGATATTTTATACACCTGGGTAAGACTATGTAACCAGAGAAGTAAAGTGCTTTTTTTTGTATCTAAATTATTACATTATAAAAACGAGAGGCCCATGTTTGTATCCACAAAATCTTTAAGACATACAAATTTTTATGACACATTTTTACAATCGGAATCATTTTAGAACAATTTAGGCACTCAAGAAAAAGTGTGAGCTTAAATATTAAAAAAATAAAATAAAAATGTATGTAAAGATTATTATTTCTTAGGCTTATGGATATCAAAACAACTTTTAGATATTACACAAAATAAAATTATAATTGTAAGCGGGTACTATTCTGCATACTGATAAGAAACTGAGTGTTAAAGTAACCAAAAACGTAGCAAGTGCACGCAGATAGTGTAGCAGAAGACCAAATGATATGTAAAATATCAACTTTCTGCAAAAAACTGCCACAACAGTTTGCAATCTTGCTAGAACTGAGCGAATTATAACTATGACATGCATTAAATGTCTAATTAAAATATGCTCCGCACTAACGTCTTATAATTAGGAAACTACTATATATTCTATATTTTTCATATCATATATTAGTGTAAAAATAGTTTTTGAGACAAATTTACTTCAAGCATTTTTCATGCCGGAGTGGAAACATGCTGTAAAGGTACCAGAAAATGTTAATAATGCCCGTCGAGCATAATATTATTAATGTATACAATTCAGAAATATTCAAATATAAATATATGACAAATTATGCTTCGTTACCTTAATGTAGGATGAGAAATGGCTGTAGCAACTAATGTACAGATTCGCAAAATAACATGGACGGCAAGTTATTGTGATGTATTCATTTTTATGTGTTCCATTTAACATGCATCTAACGCTATAATAATAAAAAAAAACAATTTTGTTTATAATGTTTATTATGCTACATCCTATCTTATTAAAACTTTTAATGTTTAATTAATTGAAATCTCAAAAAGCATTATTAACGAATCGGTAACGAAAACTAAGCCCGGTATCAGTAAGTACACTATTGTTGTTTACGGGAATCTATAAGAATTTTATCAAACATTTATGTTCGAATAGAAGGCCGAATCCAAGGATCGCCACAGCGCTCCATTGAATGTTTTGCAAACGTGAATTTATACTAACTAGCATTCTAAAATTTACTAACTACTGAATGTAAAGAACATCCACGCTTAATGAATTCACAAACACCTAATTAATAAAAAATATTGAACCTATACTATTTGACGCCGGCCGGCAACAAACTCAATCATTTCAACGCGTATGCTTTGTCTAAAATTCTAAGCGATTCTAGCGAAAGCAATTAGGATACAACAAATAATTCGATTTTCTAATCACAGGCCTTTATCGACTCTGTTTATAAAGTACCATATTTTTACAACTTTTTAAAATATTACCAATAAACATTTATATTTCTCAATAACCATCACCGAGTTTTGGTTATATTTTTTATCAAAAGTCACCTGAATTATGAACTAAACTTTATTAAAATTCAGTCAGGGTATAGGATATTATTGTGGCCAAATTGTAGAAATACGAAATCTGTGACATATAGATACTTAAAGTGCTTACTACTTTTACACACCTCGGCATCAATGTTACTTTGTTCACTCATATCAACTTCAGATAATAATACGAAACATTTCTAGACAATTACTATTCTATATCAGCATAAAAATGCAATATAACTCTTCTTAAATGTCAACAAATGTATTTAATAAAATCGTAGTACATTAAGTGTAACTACTAATACAATGATATTATTTAATATTGCTTTTGGCGGTAGAAGATCTTAAACGTTTGATCTTCAACGATCGTCTTATAATTAAATACATGTAGGTATCTAGAGACATCAAAATCTACATCAATTCAATATAAGTGATGGAAGTTTATTGAAATGACAGAATAATTTGTTGCCGACACTCTCCTAATATTTTTAATATAATATTTTAAAGGCTCTCAAGTTGCTACGTTGCATTACGATAATATAATAATACACATTATAACTTTTGAGATCAAATTCGCATCTGAATTAGAAAAGGCCGTTATAATTGTCAGAATTATTCTTTTTTATAATAATGTATACGGCATTAATACAAATGTGAAATATGAATATACCTACATACGTTGAGATAGGTGTTTTCTAGTTCAGATACGAGTTTGTTCTATCCATCCACATTATAATATAAAGTTGTAAATAAAGTTACTCTAGCTAATCGAACGAACGTCACGTGTATTTCCGCAACTCCTTACTAATTAAACATCCATGAAACGGCAAATTTCGACAAGATTATATCAAAAATAGTGAATCGACGGTTGTCATCTACAATCTGTCTAATAAATCTGTAGTCTAACGACTATTTTAGGTCACTTGAAACGTCTTAGCCAATCGATATAAAATGGACTATGGTAAATTTTGAATTTCACATGCCACCTTTCACACGGCGGCAATACCGCGTATCCCAGACGTGGGGCAATTTGTATAAAATACAATACAATATATTGATAATTTTAAAACATGCCAAAGTATTACAAAAAGGGAATCCGCGCTACAAAACGTTTACTAAACAAAAACGTACCGTAAGCAAATATGAAACTCATCATACACGTATACGTTAGTTTATAACGAATCGAAATTAAGCTACTTTTTGCTAAAATATAATATATAAAATAATTCTAAATTAATTTAAGTTTAAAATTACTACTTTTATAGAATATAATATTTTTTTACGATGTTTCACACATAATTTTTTTATGCCAAACAAGACCTTTTGATGTCTTGTAGGTCTTAAATGTTCACATTAAAATTATTACGTGTTACAAAGTACATTTTTCACGTTTAAAATCAGTCAGAAAATAATTAAATAATAATAAGAGTAAAATGCGAATACAACAAACAAAAACAGTTTAAATCTCTAACGTATCGGAGATCTAAAGTAAATTAGCTAATAAGACTTTGCATTACATTATATTTCTTTTAACCTCATAATTTACTTTGTTGTAATTCGTTTGATCGTTGTTTATTTTTTACAAGAGAAATCTTATTATAAATATCATTCGATCGTAAAATATGTCTCCATAAGTTTAAAAATTTAAATTAATGAATTGATCACTATTATCAAATTAAAATTATAAAATTTTATCTAAAACTCGATATTCATAAATTAATAATAAAGGAAGATATGGATTAACATTTAATTTATATAGATATATAGATATTCCAATACTTCTCGAGATCTTAAACAATGAGGTATTAAAATGCATAAGTCTTATATAAAATATTTAAAATGGAGTAGCCAACTCCAGAGTCTAACCGATGAGTTCCAAAAGCTGACTAGTTAAGTATCAACGTGTACCGAAGAATGCGGAATTAATCTAAAAAACTTATTTTGTGCTATTTCAAACATTACACGAATCTGAATATTAAATCTAAATTAAACACTGACATTAAATATATATTAGTAGAATTAAGCATAGCAAGCGTTAACCATGACAAATGTTGCGAGCTCCCTTATGAAGAACAATTTCTATCGAGCTAAGTGTTTTAGCTTCACGCTGTATCCCGCATATGGCGGGGCAGGCAGAGCAAACCTAGAGCCCTCCATTTCCTAAACACTCCATTTCCCGCCAAATTTTTAAGTTTAGACAGCGTGTTGAGTGGCGTAGCTCAACGCCGCACTTTGATTTTTACCAGAGCGGGGAAATGAAAATACCTCATTCCCCGAGTGGGAATCGAACCCACAACCGTCGCGTTTACAGTCCGACGCTGTTCCACTGCGTCACGACGGCTACAAAGTAATTTAGTTACAACGAAACTTCAAACTACATAATACACAACCTTAAAATGAGCTTTATTGTTAGTTAAATATTTAAAGGAAGATCATAACAAAGTTTTAATTAAGTAACTCGGGAATATTCAAATACATATAACCAGTTTCTAGTAAATTCTTAATAATTAACAAGAAATCTAACACTATTTAAAATTACAATAACTGTTTGAATGACTATTATTAACCACAGAAAAGTATTAATTTGAGTAAGTACTATAGTAAAAAAATATTGGAAGGGGCCTCGTATACCGCGATGTCCCGGAGCTAGCAACATTTTTTGTGGGTATACAATTCAATCTTTATTTATTTGAGATCGACGTTTTAATTCGAATAAAACTAACAGAGGTATTTTGAAGATGTCTTAATATTTGTAATTTAAGTCTGGATGCCGTGATTTGAATACAAAATATTTGTCTAATAATAAATAATATTATCTCATTCATATAATAAAATAGTATTCTAGATAATGTAAACAATAAAACTATGTAGATGAATATAAACTATTGACAGTAAATATTTTTGAAACTAGATTTATATTATTGTTTTAAATTATACATATCTATTCCAAACCGTTTCCGTTAGCGTTTAGACCTAAATTACAAATAATTTTAACATTACAATAAATTGAAAGTTGAAATACATGTACCAACATAAATTTCAACCGAAACATTCTAATTATTAAATCGTCATAGTCATTAAGTATATACGGATATAAAATAATATTATTCAATTTAAATTTATAAACATTTTTAAAAGTTATGACATATGTATATTTTCTATTTAATGACTTCAACAATTTAATAATGGAAGAAATAATTTACAAATGTGTGTGTGTGAGTCGTAAGGTATAAATAGACACAGACATGAAATCACAATTACTTGTATTAATTTATATTAGGATGTTGTGGACGCAATTAAACTGAAGCTAATAAGAAAATTAAAATATATATATGTATATATCATTCACTAAATTGACTACTAGATAACAGTTTTTAAAGTTTACATAATAACTGGAATTTCGTTGTCTGCATACAATAATGGAATAGACATCGAATTATTAATATTGGTTTAAAATTTCAAGCAACTTCCCTTTTACTTAAAAATAATATTACAAATTATAATCCGATGTCCACTAAAATCCGTAAACGATGAAAAGTTGGCATCCAAAAAAATCTATGAATTATCAGTAAATAAATAACAAAATTATACCAAATATAATATATGTATATATAAATAAAAATAATAATTTAAGCTACAGCAATTATCTGCAATAATCAGCAATTTATTAGTGCGACTGAACAATCGAGTCGTCGAGGGGCGTCGGAAGTTAACGGGAGTTGTCGAGAGTCGTCAGGGGGTGTCGGGGGTTGCCGGAAGTCGTAGAGGGTGGTTGGGGAGGCGGGGGTGGTTAGAGGGGATGTAGCGAGCGGCACCGGGGACAGCGCGGCCAGCGTCGTGAATGTGACAGTTTGCGCGCGGCGCACCGCATCCTACAAACTATCGGCTGCCGGCGTCATTTGCCGTTCGTCTGCAGCGCGGCGTTAAGCTGCGTCCAGAGGTCCTTCTTGCATGATTTTGATCTAGTCAACACAATATTATATTAGGATAACTTATAAAAACATTGATTTTTTAACGTCATAGTAAATAAAACACATTATGATAAGACCTCGTAATAGGCACTAATTTCATCACAGGGTTTTTGTTAATATTATAGGTACAGACCTGCGTAAAGAGGCGAGCCATTCCTTAAATTGTGTGTTGCCTTCTGGCGTGAGCTGGAATGCTGTCCGCGCCGACAGTACGATACCCACGAACTCTTCATATTCAACTGAGGTTAAGTGATATAATTTCTGATGTATGCACTGGATGTACCTAATTGGAAACAGTTAATAATTAATTAATATAACTATCTTTTTTCTTTATTAAAATAAAAAGTTTACATTTGTACAACAAATATTTCCAATTTTGTTATAAAATCAACCTTCTGACATTATTTCAAATTTGGCTTGATTCTCCAAATCTTCAATCCAAATATTACAATTTTAATGCTTTATGTATTTTGTGCTTCAGCTATTAATAACTTACACATAATGAATGAAGACAATACTTTTGCACGCTTCTTGCTGCATCTTGCATATAGCAAAGTAAGCAACTTATTGTTAAGACAATTCATTCCTCACTTTCCGCCAAATGTTCAAGACATTGAAGTGAGTGGCGGAACTTAACGCCGCACTTAACACAATAATTAAATAACTAAAACAATACAACACTCACATTTGCTGGCACTTATGCACCAAAGGCGCTAGCGTGCCCCGTAAATGTTGCATAACTAGATGATGAGGACCACCCCGGGCCAACCAATGAGCAGACTCCACGCACAGTTCATACAATACAAAGGGAGACACTACTGAGTTGACTGCGCATACGCAGAACTGGTGTAGATACTGAGCGCCCAGACGTTTCGAAATGCGCAGGAGCCATTTCACGTGCTCGCCATATGGAGGATTCCTGTAATTAGTGGTTTTTTTAGGTTCATCTGTATCCCGCAAATAGCGGTAAGGGCAGAGAGAACCTAATTTTAAGACACTCATCCCAAAGTAGAGACAGTGGCGGAGCTGGAAATCGCGCTTTTGAGTTAGGGGTAACTATAACTGCAGATATTTTATTGCAAATATTTTTGATCCATTCAGTATTTTCATAAAAAATTAGCGCGTACAACCAAACCAATGCTATACAGGGTGGAAGTGTCAGCGCCACTTTAAATGAAACTACAGTTTCAACTACTCTATAAAAGCCTAATATAATTCGGAAAAAAAATAATTCTCAAAAAAGAAAAAGTTATTTTTTCAAACAAAATAAATAATAAAATTATCGTTTTAAAATAAAACGCCATTTGTAAAGTATAACATAGGCACGCACACACTTACCTGTCAAAGCGGCAACGTCGCATATGTATGTGTGCGTGACACGAAATACAGGTATGGATAAAAATCGTGAAATGAAAAAAAAATCCTACGTCTAAACCGTTGAGGTACCTTGTTTATTTTTTTTAATTCTGGGTTTGAAATATTTTACATTTTATATTTTATATTTTATATTTTTTGATATAGGTAGTATGGATAGTATATCATTTGGTATTCTAAAGTATTAAAAAATTATAAAGACAATAGTTTTGAATAACATTAATGTAGTGGTATTTACCTTCCAAATTTATTCTGTGGACGGTCATCATGAACACGTCGCGCTTGCGTCTCTAATGCAAGCATCCCAACACGATACGCCGCTAACAGTCTTCTAAGTTGAGCTTGGGGTAATGCCGGTGGTCCGCCATTCGTGCCCACCGTACTCACTGCACCGACCCCGCTCACCGCGTTGACGGTACCCACTGTACCTATTGTACCCATATTACCCACTGTTCCCATCGCACCTACGTTGCCCACTGTGCCCATAGTGCCGACAGTGCCTATTGTTCCCACCGCCCCTACTGCACCCATCGCACTCACAGTACCCATTGCAGTCATTGTACCCACGGTGCCAATAGTAGCAACAGTACCCACTGCGTTCACCCCCGCCACGTTTACGGCGCTAACTCCCGGCTGAGGCACGGGGTGACTGGCGGGCAGTGGCGGCGGTATTGGAGCAGGATGCTGTTGAAATACAACACTTTCCTGTGGAGACAGGAAAGAGTAAAAATATTTTGTCTGTACATTGAATATATTTCCAAAAAAAGTTGTGTATGAATGTATGATTTTTCAATTTTTATTCGTCTCTTTGAACACTTAGGAATTATGAGACTGATTTGAATTAAACTTTTTTTGTATAGTGATTAATTCTGGACAGAATGTAGACTATAATCGATTCCGAAGACGGAACACCTGATGTAGAACCTGTTAGTGGCTACACTATAAGAAATAATAAAAAGCCGATTATAAAAAATATTTAGCGTGACAGACATTTTCCATTGACATGGAAAGGAAAGATCGAAATTCCATTGCCATGGAACATTTGATGAAGAACCATAATATGCAAGCTAAATTATAAGAAATAATGAAATTCCGTTTGAACAAAACGATATTTATATGAAATCAAATCAAATCAGCTTCCCGCTGTATCCCGCGCACAGCAGGGTAGACAGAGGGTGTACCTAGTGTACACTCCGTTCCCTACTTTCTGCCGAATTCTGGAGGCATTGCGTGTTGAGTAGCAGAACTCAACGCCGCGCTTTGCCTCGACACCAGAGCGAAGAAATGGAAATATAAACGTAAATAAATATTTCACTTCCTCAAGTGGGGATCGAACCCACAACCGTCGCGTTATACACCTTTGTGCCGCTGCGTCACGACGGGCGGTTATTTTATAAAGCCTGAAAATTACTGGGCGCGTACACTAAACACCGATAAATACTATTAGGGAATTTGGTTCTTGGGTGGTGGTTACTTTGGCAGTTATTAGGTAACTAAGATATAAAAAATAGTACCTAACTTTCGTTATATTATAAGGGTAATTTTTTAAAATTTTCTTGGCAATAATATTAGAAATGACTTTATCCATTGCCACAAAGTTAGTTAGTTACTTTAGAGGTGTCTAGCCGGGGGTTAAAACCAAGCTCTAGGGTCATTAGCTTCTATTATATTTGAAATTCTCCAGAATATATGAAGTTGATGCTTCTTTCCCCGCTTTCGGCCCGAATTTGAAAAACCGCCTTACCAATATAAGAGAATAAAAAAAATCTCCCAAGTGGAGAACAAACATATAACGATCACATTTAAGACTAGACGGCCTTAATAAATACGGACATATTATATAAATAAGAAGTTTACTTTTTACATTCATGTTCATAAAAAACTAAATAATACTCACATTAACCGCTATAGGCTGAGGATGCGCCGCATGCGTCTGAATAGTCGCGTGGGTGACATGCTGTGCAATCGGCACGTGTTGAGGGTGCTGAGGGTGTTGAGGGTGTTGGGGATGTTGAGGGTGCTGGGGATGTTGAGGGTGTTGGGGGTGTTGGGGATGTTGGGGGTGTGCGTGCGTGGGTGCGACGATGCCACGCACGAAGTACGGCTGTAATGCAAATTGTGTTCCCGGGTGTGCTGTCGCTGCTGCTCCGAACTGCAAAAAAACATGATGAAAACTTACACTTTACATTTTTTTTCTTCTGTTTTAGAACAGATTCTTATAAGCGGTCAAGCAGGTTAACGATTGAATGATTGAAACAACTTTTCCACAGGTTTTTATACTCGTATCGTGAGTTCTCTTTCAAGATTCTGATATGATCATTTGGTGCAGCATTTATATTAGAAAACAGCTGCGGTTGTAGCATCTATGATTATTATGATGATGTATGATGATTGATAGTTCAGCATGAATGAGTGTATTTATTTTCAATTAATTATAAAAGATTATACACTAAAGATTGTTATTATAAATTACTCACCTGAGGAGGATGTGTAACTTGCAGCTGGTATATCGGGGGAGGGTAGGGGTGGTACGCAAAAGGGTAAGGCAGGGGGTAGGGCAGGGACAAGGTGAGAGGGGGAGGCGCGCGGTACTGTGTCTCCTCCGCCGCCCCTTCGCCCTCCTCACTCGCTTGACGCAAGTACAACTCGTGCCAGTAGCGAGCTACCGTATATAACACTTCAGGGTATACACCGCCACCTGGATGGAAAAATTAGAAAATTTTTTTATTATTTTTTTTCAGCTTCACGCGGTATCCCGAATGTAGTAAGGTAAGCAGAGGGAGCCTACTGTTTAGACACTCCACTTCCCACTTTCCGTCGAATTCTGTCGTGGCGCAGGGGCATGTAAACGCAACAGGTTGTAGGGGCCTTGGAATTGTCTTAACACTAGGATCTCAAGTTCCCTCTGCCAAGCTACAGAAAAATATGCTAAGCTTTACAATAGACAAGATACCAGGAAGACAGAACAATAGCACACATATACACTACAGGGGAATATATTATTTCAATTTTCCTAGATCCAACGGCCTCGAGATCCTCCACTCACTAGAGTATTTCAAGACTAGGTTCCTGCCCGTCCTGCTAAGCGCATACGCACCTTTAGCGGCCGCCTCGACGGTGAGGCAGGCGCGCTCCAGCATAGCATCGCTCTGCTCCTTGCATTGCAGCACGGCGCGCTGTATCTCGTTGTAGTTGAGCGCGTGCGCGTGCGGCAGCACCGACAGCGCCAGCTCGGCCGCCGCGCGCACCATGTGCACGTCGCAGCCTGACGACGCCTGTTGGGAACCACGTACGGTATTTTATTTATTAAACGAGCCCGCGACTCTTACAAATCATCCCAGCATACAAATGTTAAAACTATTTAAAAAGAGAATTATCTCTTACCAAATTATCGTTCTCACCAATAAATTTTGTATAATGTAAATTTGTTATCTCTCTACAGAGATACTAATAACAAGGCTAATCTGTTACAAGTGTATAACAATTTTGACATAGCTTATTAGGAACATGTTATGTCTTGGTTGGCATCTGAACGGTATCCAATAGACGAGATTCGAGTTCCGTTACGTATTTTTTATATTGTTGGATTTTCTCAATTGGTTTTACTTTATTTTTTACATTTTTAAATGGTATTCCACACTTAGGAAAGCAAATCTTACCTTATCTGCGATACCCGCAGCTTCTGGTGGAGTAAGATGACCTTCCCAAGCGTCAATTAAAAATAATATTGCTGGCGCCCCAATATCCATTGCTTGACCTGAAAAAGATATATAACTTAAAGATAAACATAATAAATAGGTTGATAAGTCTACTTGCATATAGACCGCGGCGCGTAAGTCGAGTTTTACAATTAGTGTGAGTGATCATAAAAAGTAGAACCAGAATAAACTTGTACATAATACTTTTTAGAAAATGGGATTTGAACCCGCGCCTTTTGGAAATCGTCCAAACGCTTCGTTTGAAGTTATATTATTGTTTTAATAATTTCGACATTATTTTTAAATGATTTAGAAAAATAAGTAGTGCTCAAGAGAGAATAATGATAGCTCGAGGAGTCAGGGGTCGCGTGTAAATATGCCCAGGATCGATAGGACAGAATTTGTCAGGGTTAGGATCAGTTATTAGGGTCATACCTGGTACAGAATATATCTATATAAAATCTTTATTTTACCTGTGATCCAGCTTACATGTGACGAGTAGGTTCGGCTTAACCAATTCGCGCTGACACAATTGTGTAATCCTAACGCGTAGAGTCCCAGTTGGAACGCAGCCATATGCAAACCTCTGAAAATATAAAAATAAGAAATGTTATGTTATTTTCTTTGTTTCGCTTCTAGTTACGTTTTCGTTAGTATACGTTGTCATGTTACAACAGCAAGAATGAAACAGTCCACTGTCATTAAGCTTCATACATGTCCTTAAGGAGTCCTCATGTTTTATAAACAACCTTTTTTCAGTATCATAAATACTGTGTTCTCAGAGATCAATTGACGTTTCACCCTTTCTTACAACTCGCTCTCGCTCTTTAATGTTTTTGTATTTTTTTCACAATGTTACCAAACCACCTCTGCACGTTGTTCATCCTTACTGGATATTTTCGCTAGTACCTGCCAGTCTGTGAATTGCAGATTAGATCAGCTAAACTGACTCTACATATTTTTAAAAAAATATGATTTCCACAGCATTCATATTTTTAAAAGACAATTTATTGCCCATATTGGTATCTATGACAAAGTGCGTTATGGAGTTTCGCCACTCAACACGCTATATCACGAATATGGGCGGAAAGTGGATAATGACATTAGCTTTTCTCTTCCTACTATGCTATATACAAGATACGGGGAGATGCTAAAAACAATTACCTATGCGGGCCATGGTGTTCTCTTGCACACGACGTCTGTGTGAAAAGACTTGTACTTGAAGACCCTCCAGCTTTAAACAGTACAGATTTAGCCAATTCAAACATAAAATGCGCAGATGCTTCCGACGGCTGATTAGGGACTGATGGATATAGACGTTTTCCTTTGTATCTGTAATAGAACATTATTGTTATTACGAAACAAATATATTGATATTGTTGTTATAGATGTCATTTTATATGTAACGATATTTAGAATAACGTAATTGATCGCCCCACTGCTACGACTACTATTATGACTCAAAAAATAATCCGAATTCACAAATTAATTTACTACATAATACATTTTGATAAGTGATCCTTGGTTTCAATTATTCTATTTAACGAATGTGTGGGTCGAACTACTTTAAAAAACAATAAATAACTCAAGGAATATATTTAACCAAATATAGTTAGTTGCAACTTGCTACTCCTTATATTTTAGTGTTTGTGACAACTATCATTTAAGATAATTAAAACAACTTTTACTTTTTGGATCCAGTGTTTAACTTAAACTTGAAGGTTCTGCTAGTATATATTTTTTGTTCTATATTATTACAATTATTAGCACCGAATAAAAATCATCAATTGTTGGCGTTTTTACATATTTCAATATTCGCACCTTGAATCTTTCAGTCTGGGCAAAGACTGATGCGATTGGTGCGATTGATGTGATTGGTGAGACTGATGCGATTGATGCGATTGATGCGCTTGATGCGTTTGATGCGTTTGATGCGTTTGGTGTGCTTGATGCGTTTGGTGCGTTTGATGTGGCATTTGTATCATAGAGGGCGGAGAAGAACCGCCTTCAGACACTGCCAAACGATCCATTTCCACGACTAAAGGACACGCTGACGCCTGTAAGTAGAACGTTATGGAACTAGAAAAGGTCTATAAGGGACAAATATTTACTAAAGTAACCTGCATATTTCACTTGTTTTGCGTGTCCAGCAGGGTGAGTAGAGAGAACCTAGATACTCATTTCTTTGCTTTCGGTCATCCCATCGTTTCATTTGATCTTAACAGAGTGTGGAAATGAATATAAATAATTCACTCAAATAGCGATCAAACCCACAGCTATACAAATAAATAATTAAAAACTAAACATTATGTTTCATATAAAATGACTAACCGACTGTGGTACTAGAGGTGTAGAAATCTGAGAGTGCGAGGAGTGCGCTTGATGGTTGTACATAGAGGAATCACTGCGGTAAGCGGACAGTCTCGGGTTGTTCGTGTAGTACATGCTGACCATTGGACCTTTTGTCAACTGGTGGATATCTCGATCTAGAAGCTAAATAAATAGTAATTGTAAATTTTCGTGCTGAATGTGGCATAAAAAAGGGTATGCACCACCCAATTTTCGAAAGGAGAAAATCAACGCCGCGCTTTGTCTTCTTACCGGGGGGAAGAAATGAAAATAATTTCCCCAATTAAACATCGAAACATTTTGTTTCCCATTTGGTTGTCTACAGCTAGACACTTGAACCATTGTGCTATGACGCCCCCAAAACATGTTATATAACAATATTATTACATTATCATAATAATATTATTGACTAAAATACTTTTGGATCATACATAAATTCTATAATATGCTTCTTTAAAAGTGCAACTAATTATAATGAATTTTGAGTCACAGCATTAAAAATAAAAATTTAAGTATAATATTTTAGTTCATTCGTTTTTCTTATCCATTCTATAAAAAATCAGTAGACAATTTTCATCTCTAAAACGTAAATAATTTATAAGCATTTAAAATATCAATAAAAAACCTAAAAAGAAATAATTCCTAGTATATTTACCTTATTCATAATCCTAGCTAACTTGACAGGGTCATCTTTATAGAATGATAACAGTGTGAGGGCCAATTCACCCCGCTGTCTCCGTGTTCCCTCACATAGCAATGGATGTTCAGCTTCCGAAACATTTGCCTTTAGACCTAGCGCAGCTACAGCTGCTTCGAAACCTAATACTTCATCTGATGGTGTTCTTGCCTATAGAATATTTTTTAAAGTATTTATTTAATTGAAATACAAAGAGAGAGAGAATTTAATATCAAGGCACTTTCGTCAACCACAATGATCATGCTTAAAATATTTTCTATTTGTAATAAATTAAACATAATATAGTCTTAGTAGCAGAATTAGTGTGTACTTGTTCTTTAGTGATATAAAATTCTGCTTAAATTTTGCCAATTATTAAAACACACATAGATGTATTTACTTAAATGAATTTTTAAAACACATCAATCATGTATGTTTGGCAAAAATTTTTTACTGCAGTTACTTACTGCAGTGTTCGAGACTTTTGGTTTCCAAATATACTAAATGTATGTGATAAATATGTTTTAGGAATTTAAAAAAAATATATAAGATTTTAGAAATGAATAAAATGAATGTATAGATAAATACTTACAGGGTGTTTATTTTCCTTGTCAGTTGCTGATAGCACAAGAACATCGAATAGATAACTGGCCAATGCTATCGGCAATAACGCCGGACCGCGGTTTCTAATGAAATTGAAAGAATAAAAATTGGAAATTTAAAATTAATCATTCATCATACTTATAAATTAAGAAATTTTGGAGTTCTTTTTATTTGTACTATTAGTGCTCACTTCTTTGTAAATTTCTATTTCTAGGTCAAGGAGAACTTGAAAGTAAGTATGGGAATAGGTTTTCACTGCAAATATGAAATTTGCACGCAATGAAGAAGCACAAAATATAAATAATAACCTTAGTGTGCCATCACGAAGTTGTTCAGCTTTCTCTCTAGCTAGCATCAATTGTTCAGCTCCGGTTGGAAGTTTCTTTAAAAGTGCAACTAATTCTGTTTCTTGATTATTAAGCTTAACCTCAAGAGCCTTTGTACTGGCGGGTGGACGGGCCATCTCTAAGGCATACAATCCTACACGGAAAGCTAACTCATGGTGTTCATTGAATTCTGCCAAAACCTATAATAAAAATATATATTAAACTCAACAATTCTATATTTAATATTGGAATAAGTGTTAGCTTTATTCACACATCATACTCAACACACATTTTACCACAATCTGTTATTAGAGATGGCTATAGCATATTAAAAAATACGAATACTACGAAATTTTCATATAAAAAGGTAATAAAAATAGAGAATTGCAGTAGGAACAATAAGAATTGTTAAACATTTTTACTTACTAGAGAGAATCTAGTATTAAGATACTTTCTTCTCTGCCTTGAAAAGTAGGAGAGAATAAAAAAGATATACCACTGTCAGTACCATTTATAAGTACCAAAAACTTACTGTGGTGTAGCAGAGTTTGGCCGTAAACGCTATGGTTATGGGTACTCGATAGATAAATTATTTTGAATTCTTTTTGATAAAAAGACAAAGTGTGTGCCGAATGCAGTCAATCACACAATGTCTTTGGGAGACACTGGGTTTCTTCTGTCTCTGCTGGGGTTTATGGGAGAATCCAGCCTTGCCTCCGGTCGAGAAGTTCCGTGTGGTTTTAATGGGTATTATGGTCAGTCTAGATCTGCCAGTCCATAAGTCCCATAAAAAACTCGAACCACCATAATATATCGTGAAACCACTAAACTTACGGTGCACAGGAAGGCGCATTTAGCGAGCGTGGCGGACGCGAGGCACGACAGGCGGTGGCTGGCGGCGCACAGGCGTGGCGAGGGTGCGTGCCGGCGCCGCGCGCGCCTCGCCTCGGCCGCCGCGCTCAGCACGGAGCCCACGCCCGCGCCACCGCCCTGGCCAAGCGCGGGCGGGCTGGCCAGCAGCTCGGCCGCCAGCCGTGCGCCGAGCGCGCATGCCTCGCGCGCGTGCCCGTGCGCGTGCAGCCCCTCCGCACGCGCGAACGACACCTCCCAGCCGCAGCCCCAGCTCGCGAAGCTTGCGCGACAGCCGCTGCCGCTCGCACTCTGTACATTATTTTGTTAACAGGCAGGCCATATTGTTAGAATCAATAGGAACGAAAAGTTCTTAGTGTCCACGTTTTAAGAAAAGGAGCACAGGCTGTTCGCCAATCCGGTGCACGACTTGAAGAAGACTGCAAGAACAGACTTGGATTCACTAACAAGCCTCTATAGCAGAGGCTCCCTCAGGGAAATGGATTATTTATTTATATATCATTTTCTTCGCTCTGGTACGAAGGCAAAAGCGCGGCTCTGAGTCCCGCCCCTCAACGCGCAATGTCTATATCGCGCAATTCGGTGGGGCATGGGGAAAGGAGTGCCGTTACACTAAGTTCCCTCTACCTACCCTGCTATATGCGGAATAAATCGTAAATCTGTAACAAACAAACCCTCACCGAGTGCGTCAGCAGTTGTCCGCCGGTGACGGCGTCGACGGCCACGCGTCGCGCGGCAGCCGCGTCGTAGTAGTACAGGTTGCAGTCGTCGTCCGACACCGAGTCGTCGTGCGACACGCGCCGCACCGCGTCGTCGGAGGACGCGCCCGCAGATGACGACGAATGCGAGTCGGTGTCTCCGCCGCTTTGTTGGAGTATTTCTTCTTCGTTTTCGCAGAAACCTGTGTGGAATGTTTAAGTTTATTTTTTTTAGGTACACCCTGTTTCTTTCATATGAAGACCTAATGATAAGATACTCCGTTCCCCACGCATCAATCATAATGCAGTCGTAACACAGTTGCATGTGACTGAAAACGCGATAGATTCAAATCCCACTCTGGAAAATTATTATATTAAAATAATTTACTAATTTCTGTTCTGGTAGACAAAGCATAGTGTTGAATTCTGCTATGTAACATACAAAGTCTTGAAAATTAGGTTAAAAATGACGAATGGAGTGTATGGATGAAATGGAGAATTAATTTATGGCATTAAAACTAGGTTTTCTCTCTACCCTACTTTACAGAAAAAAGCTCTTTTTATAAAAAAATAAAAATTCCACAAAATTTAATGATTAAATAATATCTGTAGCCATACAAGCAGTATTTGAATTTAGTACAAAATACTAACCTTCAGATGATACGCTGGAATGATTACCATCATTAGGACCGGAATCTCGGACTGCCTCACTTGGTCCTTCTCCAGATCCACAGGGCTATGTTTAAAAATAAATATTATGTTAAAGAAACTATATAACAATAACCTTATTATTTCGATTTATTATTGTTTTAAGCATATCCTATAAAAGTACAATATAGTAATACATAATTTTTCATAACTAAACAAAGTTTATTTGTATCTACCACAATATGTAGGATATATAAAAAATTTTGAAAAAGAGGCCGTCGTGGCTCAGGAGCACGACCGTGCGACAGCAAACGCGGTTGTGGGTTCGATTCCCATTCCAGGAAAAGAAATATTGAATGCCTTACTCTGGTAAAAAGCAAAGCGCAGCCACTCAACATGCAATGTCTTATGAATCCGGCGGAAAGTGGGGGACCAATGTCTTAATGGGAAAATATTGTCTTAGCACTAGGTTCGCTCTGCCGTATAGCGTGAAGGTAAAAAAAAAAATATTCCTTAGTTTCCAATTAAATCATTGTTCGTTGACATACTTGACTGGAAGGTCCTGGTACTGCTATATCGACTGCAATTCGGTTCCTGTGTATCAACGTACGGTGACCAATGTGCGCCGGGTCTGGGTTCGTGAGGCGATAGCTTAACGACATTTCGTTGTTTAACACTGCCTTTGATGAGTTCACCTAAATAAAGTAATGAGATATTGTTGAAAAAAATACGTTCTGATAATCTTACTATATTTTATAAAATGAAAAGTTGTTAAAATTAGAAAATGATTGATTTCATATTGTAATACTTCTATTATCTATTCCACTGTATTCAAAAATACTACAGAGGACCAGAGGTAAAACGCGGCTCAATATAATTATAGCATATAATAAAAACAATGATTTATTAAAAGTTTAAAACTGAAACAGAAAAACTAACCTGATGTACACTATCATTTTTATCAGTGTGTCGGAAGATAGTGAATGGACTGTGATATAACGGGTTCAAATCTTTCGTGTAAGTAACTCCTGGTATTTGATAGTCGTCCCATTCTAAGAAACAGGCCTCCATGGCCGGGTGGAATCCCGGGAACACTTCATTTTCACTGATACCGTTAATGTATGGTGGATGTGAATGTGCACGAGAGTGGCGGGGGTGCGACGATGATGTGTTCATATGATTGTTGCGATTCTTTGCCACCTGGAAACGATTAAGGGCTGTAGGAGTTGTCATATTATGTGTAAATTAGTATAAAGTTTAGACATTTTATTTTACATTTATGATATGTACCTACAGTATTTTGTATTTTAAAACATAAAAATATACATTTTCATAATAATCAGTAAGAATTAAATTTTGATTTTAATAAAGGTATAAAATATTATTATTGTAAAATACTTTTTAGAAAATATAAAAAAAGTTTAAATTTATTCTAAAAAGTATTTTTCTTTTCCAAGTGTAGAATAACACAAAAAATGTAAAAACATATTATAGTAACTTTAAAAAGACTATTTAAATCCTCACCTTATCCAGAACTTTCATATGCCATTGCGCAAATTGTTCGTGCAAAGTATCACGCTCATGCGGAGCAAGCCCCGGATTCAGTGCAGCGAGGCGCCACAATACTACAACCTGTTATACCATCGTGATATAGTAATATTTTAAATTTGTATAATATATAATTAATTTATGAACTTAATTTTACCTATAATATATCTGAGTATTGATTTATTTCTATGATTATTTCTTATGTACAGGATTCTTAAAAAATACAACAAATAATAAATATAAATAACCTCATCACATAGTGAGGAGCAGGCATGCTGAGCTGCCGAGTTGCCGGCCGCGCCATGCTTGCCGCCGCCGCCCCACGCCACCAGCGCTGCTTTAGTACTGTACCACCATACTATTATCTGTAAATAAGAAAATTTACTAATAGGTATATAAAAATAAATTGGTTGTCAAGAAATATAATTAAAAGGAAATAAGTAGAAGAGCTCTAAGCGATTAGACGGTTTCCAAACGTGTCCTGCTATATTCTAACTGTTATATATTTTTCATAAGTAGGTACTTTTAATATAAAACTAACCTGTTCACAAGCCATAACCTCCTCCGTGATAATCTCCAACAGCGGTATAGCATTCCTGTCGCTCCTCTTGAACATCTCCCGCACTATGGACAGCAGGTTCCACATGCCCTCCGGCTCGCGACCCCGCAGCGGCCGCAACAGCGACGACCACTCCGCCGCCGCCGGGGGAGCGCTTGTACTGAGATAGTTCACATCACTGAAATGTGTTCATGTATCTATTAATGTTACTATCAGAATCCTTCCTATTTTTTTAAATTAATTTTTCAATTTCATGCTTTATCCTGCATATAGCAGTGTAGGCCAATTTGGAATCAAGTTTTCGAGACATTGCTGAACTTAATGCCATGGTTTGACTTGTTACCAAAGCAGGGAAATGAAAATAATTTTAATTCCCCTGAGTGGGAATCGAAGCCATAATCGTCACTTTAAACATGACGATTATGTTCATAATGATCATAATGGTTCATTAAACAACGTCAGGAAATAGAATCCTTATTTTCTTACTAAATTGTGCCATGACTATCCAGCTTTATATTATTCGATTTGTAAGTACAGTTTAGAAACAGATCATTATACTAACATACACAAAGATCTAGTACATTATTATATGAACAAACTATTATTACAATTTGAAAAGGGTTAATAATTCACACTTTCACTGCCTTAAACTGTTAAAAATATTATTTATATCAGCAAAACTTACCTAAACACAATTGGAGCAGGAACACAGAATTTAACTAAAATTTTATTGATGTTATTATGTAAAGTCTTTTCATCCAAGAACCAAGATGTATATTCGTAAGCTGAAGCCCCAGCAGTTGGATCTGGAGCGCCGCAGGTTGTGTTAATCTGGTTTGGTTGTGCTGATAGTAGTTCATCCAGTATCCTTTGAGCTGTGGGTAGCACTTGCCTCGGTAACTCTGATATGAGGTATTGTGCAAATTTTTGTAGCTGATCTCTTCGTAATCGTTGAAGGGACTCTGATACCGGCGCTCGGAGACAAACTTGTGTTGGCTAAATAAGCAATGCATGTGTGTTTATTATTTATTCTCATATTAAATAAACATTATAGTAAATAAGAAAGTTTATTTTAAGTAGGAAATACGTTTTTTTACAAATGAATATGAAAAATGGCATGATGAGAATTGTTTTTAATTTAACGATTTTTTTATTGACATTCTCAGGTACATAAAAATATAACCAGAGAGAAATTTTTGTCATAACAGTACACTTCATTTGCCACTTTTCACCAGAATTGGAAACATTGAGTTAAGCAGAACTCTACATTATGTCCTATGAGAGAGATAAGTCCAACAAGAGTTCTAATCACCAAGTGATCACTGTGGGCCATTTTAGTTTTGTCTTACTAGAATGAAAACCATTCTTCCTTTGAATATTAATTGTACCTCCGACTGTCCTCAGCAAACTCAAATATTAATTTTACATAGTGTTTGCTAAATAAACACTTAAAAATAAAAAACTATCTCGATGGTCCAATCCAATGTATCAAAAAAATATACACTTAATTTTAAAGGCAAGATGAACCTTGCCTTTTGAAAGAAGAATGTAGTAAACATTCTTCTTTCCCTTTTAATACATCCTAGATATATAAGCCATTGACATATCATACCAATATTATAAATTGTAATAAAGGATGAGATGAGATGAATTAATCACAGTGACACAATTAACTATTATTAATATATTATATTAAATAAGTAATTACAAGACATATTCTTAGAATTACATTTAATGGAATACTTACTTATCTCATTTGTAGAGGAAATTATATTATTATGCTTACTCACTCACAAACTTGTGAATTTGTGATTTATGTTGTGTGTATCTATCTGTGGGTGGCTCTTTCAAATAAATTAAATATATTAACAAGGTTTTTTGTAAATATATTAAAATGTCTTATTTTAATTGTTTCTAATACTTACTAAATGAATTCTGTAGAGACAAACAGCAACAATATGTGAACACCAATGAGCCGATGATGAACAGGTACAATTGCATGAAGATATTTTCTGCCGGTCAAATGTTACTGCCACATTGCACTGATTTCTGCTTATGATGAGTGTAACGGTTGCTGATAGATGGAAGCCTAAAAATATTTTTTTCACATTTTTTAAAAAAGTATATATTAATTGTTGAAAAAAATAGAGATGTACTCATTAATGCCATAGTCAACTAGTCAACCACCTGATTAGTCAGTTGTAAAGACTGACTAGTCAGCCATGCTGTTTAGAGTTTTAGGGGTGTCTATGATATTTTCTTCTCTTTCTTGTTAAGAAATTTATACAAATTAAGAAGATGATAGACAGCATTCTCTCCTGAATATGGTCCTGATATGTATGCACAACTATCAAGCATATCTTTAAAAAACTCAACATGATACAAACAACATTTGTTAAGAGTAAGGCACATGCAGTAATATAAAACTACTTAATAAAGTGCCTTATGTTTTCTTAAACTTAAGAAAAGTTAATAATAATAAAAAGTTTCTATAAAAAAAATTGTATTAGTTTTATAACATTGCCAAAACTTTTATGAAATATTTCAATCTAGTATCATATCTAATCTCCTAAAATACCCTTTATTCTGGTACTCAAAACAAAACTGATTAATTTTGGATATATGCTATTATATGACACTCACCGATTTGTAGAACATCTTTAACAGCTCTATCCCTAAATAAATGTTCTCCTCTCTGAAATTCATCTGCTGATCCGTTTGCAAGACAGGAATATAACCTGATATCATCTTCGCTGTCTGGGAAACTCCAGAATGCAATTTGCAGTTGTAATTGTTCCGGCACAGGTGGATACACATGTTCAACAAGTTCAAATGGTATATGACAGGCTACACATTTTGCTGCCAATTCACTCAGAGTTGATACTGATTTTTCTATAAAACAAAATAAGTTCTAAATTTAGCTCTAATCATAAAATATGATTAAAATTAGTCATATTTTTTAATTTTTGCTTTAATGTCTTTTTTTGTTACATAATAAATATATATAAAAGTTAACAAAAAAATCTCATCATAATTCTATTAAGTTAGATAATGTAATTTACTTTCTCAGATTTTTCTCATAACATATTTTGATTTCATATTGCATTATTAGACACTATTAAGGGAAATGCAGATTCACTTTCAAATAATGCCAGTGAAAGTTTTGTGAAAGTTTCTTTAATAGTAAAACATTAAATTTATATAAAAAATTTAGAGAAAAATAATGTTATGAAGTAATAATAGATATTTGAAAAGTTGTTATTATTAACTGCTCTATCCAGTCAAAGGTAAATGACTCTACAGCACCTGTCTTCACACACACATACACACACAAAGAAAATATTTATATCGCTTTTATTTAAAAAAACCATGGAATGTATGTATTATTTTTAGTTAATTGATACTAAATGATGTATTTACAATATATTTCTATTAGATATTCGATTATTAACGTGAACATTTTTTTCATCAATCATCGAAACAAAGGATCAGCTGTGTAAACTCACCTTGGATAGTTTTTTTCGTAGAGCGTGTACCGAAAACATTTTGAGGATTAGGTCTTTTCCATCCTCGCCAATTATTGCACAGGCTTTCGGGTTCTGAGGTCCAGCTACACAAAGAATCTTCTTCAAAACGTTCCGAATCTTCAAAGCTGGAATGATCTCCTTCTTCCCAGTCGAGTAATGGAGATCCCACGTCAACTGGGGCGGCTGGTCTACCCCCTTTCCCATTATTATTTGATGCCCCCGCCACTTTATTAATGTTAATTATAATAATTGAAAAATAAATTCGCTGGAGGAATACAGCGAATTACTATTTCTAGGGGGTATCCACAATGCTAAATATGCATGCTCCTTAAACAAAAAAGACTTTACTGGTCTGGGTAAAATTTTTCAAAACAGTATGCATATAAAAAAAATACATCACAATCTTGAAAAATTGTTTCACTTCCTAGTCAGGAATCCAGTGATCCAAATAAATTCCTATGGAGCACAATAACAAATATGGCCGTTCAACGTCCTGCTCGACCATAGATTATAGTATTCAAGAAGAGCCAATGTTCTTGAAAGCTTAAAATAGAGATTTTTTAAAATTGTATCTTTCACTTCCAGAAAAATAGTTTTTAGTTCTAATTTACAAAAGATTACCGTACGGTAGATATTGTAAGGTGTAAGAAGTGAAAGAGTTAGATTTATTTGTATCGTATTTTAAAATTACAATCTAAGTTACTAAATCAATTTATTACCGTTCTACGATTTAAAGAAATATTTAATATTTTTTTTAGCAGAAATTTATTACAAAACATACACGATGAAAGTAATAGGTACCGACTAATACCGTACTTAGATAAATTCCTTGATATACGAGTTTATTTATATTTTTAAACGTCAATTATTTTTTTATTCTGTGTAAATTTAATTTTGACAAATAATAAGATTAACTGTGGCTGAAAGCAAAGATTGTTCTGGATTGTCTCAAATAATTTCAAATGTATTTTATTTAAAAGTACTGTCTTAAATAATAGTTAAATGTGCGTGTGTAAAAATAAAATAACCGTCACTAATGTTCTTGTAGTACTTATAAGTAATATATCAGGGTAAAATTAGAGGTTATAAGTAAAGAATAATATTGAAAACTTGTTAAAAATGTTTTGCTGGGGTAATGCCACTCATCATGAATTGTGTATTGAAGGCACCAACAATATTGATTTGGTAAGTTTAATTGGTAACAATAATTGGTGAAATAATTTAAGATATTTTTTAAAATTATTAAAAAATATTTCAGTCTATGTAAAGTATATTGTAGTACTCTCTTAGAAATTTTCGTAGTAACATTTAATAACAATAATATTTAAATAGTAATAGTAATATACAATTTTTGTTTTAATCAACAGGTAATTAAACCAACACTGTCAAAATGGGCTGAGAGTGGACATGTACAATTTGTTGCAGCTGGGGAATTTCATACTCTTTATTTGACTAAAAAGGGAAATTTATATTCCTGTGGTAGTAATGAAGTTGGACAGCTTGGAAGACAAACTGAGTCTAAGGAAAGCCAAATTCCTGGTATTTATTTTGTCTGATGTAATAAAATAGTTTTTGGTTTATAACACATATATTTATATACTTTTGTATTCCTCACACTGATCTTACAAATAACAGAGGAGGCACAGAGAATCTACTCTCTGCTTTGTTTTTTTTCTGTTTTTTTTTGTGTCATGCTGTATCCTGCACATTACGGGGTGGGCAGAGAAAGCCTTAGACGCTAGTGTTGAGACACTATCCCTGTTAAAACACTTCTGTTCCCCACTTTCCATCAAGAACTAGAGTGAAGAAATGAAAATATTTAATATTTCATTTCCTCCAGTGGGAATGAAATCCATAATCTGATGTGTTTAGTCTATATTTACTTAATTTCAGCACTAGTGGAAACATTTAAAGGATGTACATTGTCATCCATTGCCTGTGGTCTGCAGCATTCAATGGCTTTAGATGAATGGGGACAACCATTCAGTTGGGGCTCTGATACCATGGGACAACTTGGTAGTAATCTTGGTGGTCATGCTCAAGACAAACCAAAAATCATTAAACTCCTAGCTACCAAAAATGTTATACAAGTTGCTTGCGGATCTTATCACTCAGTAGTTTTGACAAATAGTAAGTAATATATTATATAAATATTACGTACATTAGTGTAGTGTAGACTTAGCATACCTGAAATTGCCAATTGAAAGTGCTATTACAGATGTAAAATAATTTTCACTATTACTTAAAAATAGAATTTTCTGTTTTATCTTTTAAACTGTAGCCTGCATTGTAAAATGAACAGAAATAACTTAATATCAAGTCTTTCCATATTTAGTGTCAGAACCCAACTCCACACTTTGTCTTGCCAGAATAGACAAATTAATAATTCATTCCCCCCAAGTAGAAATCAAACCTACAACCATCATGTTTTGACATAGATATTGTACTATTTATGTTCTTAAATTTAGACTATTTATAAATCAATATTATAATTACTGTTTATTGAAATTAATAATTATAATATTGATTGAATAGTGTAGTAAGCTTGACTTGTTACTGTTGTTTTTATAATTACTTAAAATTTGTGCAGTGACAAACTTGAGTAGATTGGAGAATGTTATTTAAGGTATTCATGTTTTAGACGGTGACCTTTATGCCTGGGGTGCAAATACATATGGACAGTGCGGATTGGGAACCAAAACGAATAAGGAAACTAAACCACAACAGATAACATCACTGCTCGGCATACCTATAGCACTGATAGCATGTGGTAGTAACCACACTTTTGCATTATCAAAGCAAGTATATAGAGAATAACCAAAACTTTATTAACAATTACAACTTGACAATATAATAAACTGTTGTTAATAATAGATTTTCTGAAGTGCATGAAATCTCCTTGCATATGTTAACATATTTCTTTGCCTGCATATAGGAGTGCAATTAAGCTGAGAGAACAATTGAGATATGTTGTATAAAAACTCCAGATTAATGAAATGATGTTCTGTGTTTTATGGTTACATACCTTTTAAGGAAAAAAGAAACCCATGCTTGCCTGTACATATACTATTTGATAAAACATATATAAAAATAATATTTTGTTAAAGGTCTGGTGCCGTTTTTGGATGGGGAAAGAATGCAAGTGGTCAATTAGGTCTACAGGATAGAGAGAGCAGATGTTACCCAGTACATTTGAAAACTCTTAGAAATGTCAAGGTATGTGTTTAGCAATTTATATTCAATATTTTGATTATGTTTCTTTCAGAAATAGTACATTTATGTGATCATAGAATGTGTTTTGTTTTCGAAGGTGTGCCATATATCGTGTGGGGAAGATTTTACTGCTTTTCTTACGCTTGATGGTGGTGTTTTTACATGTGGAGCTGGGGAGTATGGACAGACAGGCCATGGAAACACTAAAGACGAATTAGTGCCAAGAAAGGTACTAACCAACTTATATTTATTGTTTTTTTAAACTTCTAAAATGTTATTATCTAAATAATAATTTCATAATAGAGACAAAGGTAACACAACAAACATGTTTGGGTGGTGGTAAAATATTGATTTTAAATAAACATGTTTTTTTTAAATAAAGTGTATTTTTAACAATATAAGTTTATCATATAAAAGAATCAAATATAAAATCATAAATAGAGGTAGAGAGGTAGAGGTAGAGGTATGACAATGTGCCGTATGTCATTAAAGGCGATGGTTGTGGGTTCGATTCTCACTTGGGGGCATCTAATATTTATTTGCTTTATGGTAAACTCGACATCGAGTTGCGCCACTCAACACAGAGTGTCTCGGGAGGAGAGTATCTCAACACTAGGTTCCCCCTGCTTACTTTGCTATATACGAGAAACAGTATGGAGCTAAAAAAAAGACGAAGAAAATATACCTAGAATAGAAACATAGAGATAAGAAGGAGGAAGGAAATATAATAAATCCTTTATTGAAACAATTCCAGATAATGGAATTAATGGGTAGTACAGTAACTCAAGTAGCATGCGGACGTCGCCACGTGCTCTGTCGTGTGGGAGAACGTATATTGGCGTGCGGATATGGCGCTCGCGGTCAGCTGGGGTGCCCGCATATGACCTTTGCATTAGTACCCACGCCTGTACCCTTCACACCCACTGATGATTCACCTGTGAGTATGTTGAATTATTGACGTTTTTATAATTGGATAAATAAGTGTTATAGAAAATGTATAAGAAATTTTAACATTGGGGATCTTGAATCCTCGCCTCTCGGGCTTGATGGTTTCATCAAAAACCGCAGGTTCGCTTAATTTTTTTTGTTTTCTAAAACATGTTTGTTAGAGCCTGAGAATGAGGATCTAATATAATTTTTAGTGATGATAAACAAGTGAACATTTCCATTTATAATTGTAGTTAAAATGCATAGTCAATTCATGATAATTAAAAAAAACTAATAGCTAGATAGCAAAATTCTATATATAATATGATATTAAATAGTTTCATACATCAATAAAATACCAAATTTACCCAAAACAAGAAACAGTTTCGTAATTAAAGTATAGAAACTGAATTATAAACTATTAGTAATATCTTTAAAAAAATATTTACAATTTGTTTTATTATACTTATGCTTAATATACTAATACTTTATTTTAGGCATGAGCCTATTGAACCTAGCATCCTCACATATTAAACATTCACTATTTTCTGTGTTTAAGCAAATAAGTAATTATAAAATTAACTTTAACAATTTTAATTATTCATTTACAATAAATAACTTAATTAGATGTTAAGGTATGTTGAGGTATTACATGTTTATGATATGTTAGAACAGTATAAATAAACAAAGAAAATATTTTCTCTGCTTCAGTTTGCCCTAAATTAATGTTATATGGCGTTAATTGTAGACGATAAAAGGCTGCATAGTTCTAAATTTAGTAAGTATATATGAGCACAACGATTTTTGCTTTTGACTCTTGCAAAGTCAAAATATATATTTTTTTAATATTATGACAGAAAATTATTTGTTGAGGGGTAAATTCGTACTTAATTTGAACACGTTTTTGTTGCTAGAACAAAGTCTATAGAAGTGTTCTGTCCAATTATTTTGAAAAAATAACTTTTCGTTTAGCATTGATCTAACCTATCGGCATGAATGGGCTCGTCTCGTTCAGTGTGACTAACATTAAAAAGTTTTGCATAATTATCCCGCAAATTGCCCAGTAAGAGCTTGCCTCATCACCAATATTACCCTAACATACTAGAGTAGATATATCAATCTTTTTATGCTTTATTAATACTGTAGAACATTGATTGTGCTCATTTACGTTTGTTTCATTTACGAACTTATATGTATATTCTCATAAAGCTAAACATATTTTATTGCAAACAGACAGATGATCATGGACAATATATTATGGTAAATATTTCTATGAATTATTGTCAGAAACAGATTTTTTTTAGATTATTTTTATTCTCATATCATTTTTCATTATATCTGCTATCATCTTTTTTAGTTTTAGTAATAGTTTTGCTTAATTCATTTATAGTTTGTATCTATCTTAAAATACCTAAATTCGAACCTTATTTAAAATAATGAAAATATTTTCACTTGCAGCTTAATGCTAGTAAGCAATCAATTTAATCTTAATTAAAAAATATCTTACATATTTAAAAAAGAAAACTTCGTTGAAATATTCCCGGTGCTTCTATACATTAAGTGTGAAAATTATTTATTTATTTTTATGAATACATGCATTGGTTGGTATTTTATTAATAAATAAATATTTTATAAAACGCACAATTCTAACATTGGACTATTCTTCTTAGCCAAAGAAGAAATTGAAGGTGGAGAGTTCCGCGAGACATAAACACAGTGTTGCTGGCCCCTCCAAACTTAATGTTGAGTTATTCCCTTATTAACCATATATTATAATATTTTTTATAATATATATTTATATGATATAATACGAGTAGTTCTTCATTCGCATTAAACATCGTAGATAATTTCTTTATATTATTGTATTTAGTATTTTTTTAATTATTCTTAGTTTTATAGATTAATAGAATTGTTGCTGTAGAATATTGATGCATGCTCAACTGTTTGTTGTTTGTTATTTCTAACTTTCGTTCGTTATTATATTTGTACGTAATTATAACGGTATATCATATTATATATATTTTCGAATAATACGCTTTGAATAAAAGTTTGCTTTAAAGATTTCATTAAACTTAAAACAATTACAAAAACTCCGCCTAGGTTTTAGCTTTTTGATATAATAATAACCTATATAACTGTCTTTTTTTCTTCTCAGTTCACGCCAAATATATTTAGTGGGACTATACGAGTCTTCGCAGGCGGCGATCACAGTTTTCTAGTTGTAAATGACGATAAGACCATGTCAGCTGACTTAAGGATACCTGACAATAAAAAACAAATACTTACATTGAATATGTATAAATTGACAGCTTGCCAGTTCTTCAAAGACATTGATGTTGTTAATCAAGTGAGAACTGTTTATATCTTTTTTATTAAATTTTTACCACTGCCAAAGGTTTCAGATTCAACTACCTTTTGTTTCCATACACTGTAATTATTATTATTAAACTTATATTATGTATAATATTTATGTAGTAATCTTATAGTATTATTTTTTATTGTATTTGGTCGAATACCGAGCTTAATATACTCTGAAAATTAATTATTGGGTCGTAGTGGCGCAGAACGTAGAGGCGGCACAGCTTTTGAACGTAAGAAGCGGCACTTTACAGTCACATGAATGGTTTTCATTTTCTCGCTCCGGTAACAAGAGCGTTGAATTCCTTCACTCAGCAGTCATCTCGAAAATTGATTGGAAAAAAACTTGCTCTGGTAAAAAGGTAAACATAATGTCTTAATACTAGGTTCCCGCTGCCTAACCTTCAACTATATGCCTGATACAGCGTGAAGCTAGGGAAGATTGTAAGTGACCATTTAAATTCCTGAACATCTTGCATAATCTAAATATTTTTACGCAGGACCTTATGGTATACCTGGAAACTGTGTTTGGTTCTTTGGCTTGTGTAAATGGTTCCTTTTTATTAGAACAAAACGCGCACTTTGGCTGTAACACTAAAGTACCTGGAGTAGATTTAAAGAAAGCTGAAGAAGCTTTTACTATGATAAGTCGTCTTGAGAACAAAAGTATACAGGAATTGGTGAGTTATTGTGGATTAGATATTTGTAATAAAAAAATCTTTTATCAGTTTCACGCTGATAAAAAAATCTTAGTAATGAATAACCTAATATTTTAGATTTTTTAAACAATTTGTTGCTTAAAAAATGTTTTATTTAAATAATATTTTCCATATAAAAGTGCCTTTGAAGCCGTGAAGGAGCAGGGGAGGTTTTGTACTTTTACAATTATCTGACTGTGAATGCGAAAGTTATTTATTAATATTTTCATTCTTCTTCTCTCTGGCACCAAGATTCCCGCCATTCAACACGCAATGCGTCGGAAAATTCGGCAGAAAATGCCTTTTCTACATCGTCGGCTTAGAGTGTATACCTGCTAAAGCCGTTTCTTGTTTTTTCGCTGTGTACTTTTTTATATCAGTCGAAAGCGTGAAAAATACTAAATATATGAAATATACGAAATCGACCGATATTTTGTTTTATATAGTAGAGAACGAATCAATGTGAAAAACCTGATTATATACATAATATAGTTTTTATCTCTTCTGAGGATTTGCTTTATAGGCATTTGTATCATGTATGTGGAAATTATAAATGTGTAATTATATTTTTTTAAATATTTTTCTTGATTTTAAATTTTCTCTTATATCTTTTATATAGATATTCAATCACTTGACAGAGCAAATTATAAGGAAAGTGAAAGTGTCACCGCCGGATGCCGAAGCATTGAGATTGTTCCTGATTCTACCTCTATATCACGAAATGAGAAATCCACGAAGACATCCGGAATTGCAGGTATGATGATAAACTACATACAAGTAATTTAAATACCAGTCATTTAGACCCCCTCACTTTCGTCTACACATTTTTTTTTCAGCTTTGCACTGTATCCTGAACCTGATATCTTCTAATATCTGTACCTATTAGAAATATAATACAAGTCTGTTTTATAAGTTAGAGAAAAGTTATCCGGTTTTTTCAAAACTCATTACAGTGTATACCTGATAACGTATTAATTGCTGTGCAATAAAGAGTATCTTACTTATACACTCAAGTATCTTACCATACTTATACACTCAAGAAAATGAAATATTTAATATTTTTTATTTGATGTGATCTTGATTTGATGTGATGAGGCAAACCGCGGCGTTAAGTTCCTCTACTCAAAACGCAATGCCTTCAGAATTTGGCGGTAGGTGGGAAACGGATGTGTCTTAACACTAAGTTTCCAGAGTCCCTCTACCTACCGTGCTATGCGTGGGGGTACAGCAGGAAGCTTTACATATAAATATATGAATCTTTACGGCTACGCGTCATATTCTAAGCGGTAATGACTTATTTTTCAATTCCACATTTCCTTGCTCTTGTAAAAAAACAAAACGTATCTCTGAGTTGAGCCACTCAAACGTAATGTCTCGAAAATTAAGCAGTGCGTGAGGAATATAATATGTTAGCTACATGTCTCTGCTTAACCCCTTACGGGATCAGCGTGAACTTAAAAAAAACAAATAAATAATATCACATATTCTTCCAGGGTCCATTTGCAGAAGCATTCAATATGCTATCGACGCACCCGCAACGCATAGTACAGTTGTGGTGGCAGTCGCAGTCCACCGAGTACTTTGAAATGTTAGTGGACATATTCAAAAGTGTGTTTGTATATGAGCTCATGCAGCCTGGAGTTAGGGCTACTAAGGTTGGTTATTTTTTAAATATTTTTATACGCTATAGCATAGGAGGGGATTTTTAAAAAATATATATTTTGCTATTTTATTTAATCACGTAAATGGTTTCGATATAACTCACTGTGGTCAGAGGTACCTCAATCCATGACAGCTTATAAAAGTATAAAAAATATATAACATACACATACATTATCTTAACCATCAAAATATATTTTTTATTTCAGAAAGTAAATTTCTCTCGAAGTATAATACAAGTTTTAAATACCCTAATAGCGCTTAACAAAATTAACTTCACAAATCCTAAAAAGCCCAAAATACCAGCGGAATGCTTTTATGTGGAGGAATTGTCGAATCATGTTGATATTGCAGCCGATTACATCGCATGGCTGTCGGATCAAGATGTAAGTTTATTCACTTATATATATTCATATTATATATATTCATATTATATATATTCGCAAAATCAGCATTATACGTCCTTTGATTGTAAAAATTGTTTATTATAAGGAATTATTTTGTTACTTGGCAATGTATAATAATGTATAATGTACCTTTATACATATAGTATATTGTATTTTTTACTGGTCATAGGAGATAACCCCTATGGCCAGCCAAATTAGTAACACTTATTTCAATGTATTGGAATCAATTATAATAATGTGCTAAAATAACATATAAACAACCACCCTGTTTTTAGATAGATGTATATTCGTTAAATATAAATAAATTTGAATTTTTACTATATGATATTATTACAGTCTGTACAACCACATCTATGTAATTACGCGTTCCTCTTCGACGTTCAATGCAAGTCTCTACTACTTAAAATCGATCAACAATTACAAATGCAAATGGCGATCTCTCAGGCCGCCACGCAAATTTTCACACGGCTAATAATGGATCCTACATACGAATACCAAAGAGATCAGTTTCTGATACTAACGGTGTCGAGACGCCATCTTGTAAGAGATACAATGGTTCAAATAAGTAATCATGATACGTCACAGCTGAAAAAACCGCTTAGAGTAAGTACTGTTTCTATGTTATAAAAAAAATAAAAATAAAAAGTTTCACGCTGGATTCGGCACATATCAGGGTAGGCAGAGGAAACTTTGTTTTAAGGCACTCCGTACCCTACTTTCTGCCGAAATCTGCAGGTATTGTAAGTGGCGGAACTTAACGCCGCGTTTTGTCTCGACACCAAAGCGAAGAAATGAAAATGTAAATATAAATTTATATTTCGAACTGACAATCAGAAGAATGTGACCGTAAGTCACATTATGTGCACCTGCGCCACGACTGGCCTATTAATATTACGATTAAAATACTTTTTGTTCCAGGTAGAGTTTGTTGGAGAGGAAGCTGAAGATGCTGGTGGAGTGAAGAAAGAGTTCTTCTTGTTATTATTAAAAGAAATATTCGACCCAGTGTACGGTATGTTCAAACAGTCTGAAGAAACTAATATGATATGGTTCTCCAACAATCCATTTGAAGATGAGGTTATGTACTATTTAATTGGTAAGTACCTACGTAAGTACTTAATATATTATTAATAAATAAAAATTAAAACTTCGTATTTTTCAAAGTTCTTAATTGAAATTCTACACTGTAAAAAATATAAGATTAATATTTTATTTATTGAAAATTGTACACAAACTTTATACATTAAAATATTTATTGAAAATTATTTTTATCCTCTCTACAGATATAGGAAGACCAATAAAATCTTGGTCGTATAGGATTAGGGGAAGAGATAAAATATCGGTACCTAGCTCTGCCCATATTTAGTAATAAAAAATTGAGGCTGGAATTTTTTTGAATAAAACTGTACATAACAAGATCAGATCAAACATAAAGCCAAGAAACATAGTGCCAAATGGTTTTTTAAAATATGTATACCACTGAAGAGATCTTCCCCCCTGTAAAATATCTTTAGAGCCAAAGATTACTTTTTTTAAATGATAATTAAACTATTTAATTTCAGGTGCGATATACGGTCTTGCAATATTCAATTCAATAATCATATACGTGCCATTCCCATTAGTGTTATATAAGAAATTGCTCGGCGAGTCAGTCATGTTGGATGATATCTCTGACTTGTATCCCACTCTGGCTAACAGTCTGAAGCATTTGTTGGAATATCCAGATGAAGATGTTGAGGATGTAAGATATTTTTGTTAATATCAAATTTGTAATGATATAGCTTCTCACTGTAAACGACGATTGAGGGGAATTCCTCATATACTTGATGTGGTAAGAAGACAAAGCGTGGCGTTAAGTTATATCACTCAGCACGTAATGTCTCGAAAATTGGGCAGAAATTCAGGAAGGGAGTGGCTTAGGTTCCCTGTGCCGAATTAGTTACTTAATATAATTAGTATTGTATTTAAACAAACACCGTTTGTGAAGTGAGCGTTAACAAATATACGTCACTGCTTTAACACCAATGTGAATTATCGTACCAAATTGTTTTTAAATATTTTACTAAATGTTATTAATAAATTACTACAGTGTATAATTTTTAGGTGTTTGGTCTATGTTTCGCTGTCAATACAGAAGTTTTTGACGAGATAAAAGTGAATCCATTAAAAGAGAACGGAGAAAACATTTCCGTTACGCACGAGAACAAGGCTGAATATGTCGACTTATATGTAGACTTTTTGCTCAATAAATCTGTACAGAATCAGTTTAATGCGTTTAATCAAGGCTTTCAAAAGGTAACTGAATAATATTTATCTAAAAATTAACACTATTGAGTAAGTTACATCAATAACGTTAATTACGTTGACCTTATCCATAAAAAAACGTTACTATACACACAACGCCATATATCGAGAAATCAATCAATCAATCTACTATACACACTATATTTTTTAAATTATACAATAATATTAAAACATTCCACAAATAACCGTGCTGAAATATGGAAGTGTCGTTGCGAGGTGAGGAGCTCAGAGCAGTGCCAATGACTTGTAACCCAAGTGTAGGTGTAAGGGCCCCTTAAATGTCCATTAGCGTTCACCATTGTCGAAGGCCCTCTCTCTTCCAATACCAAATTCCAAATGATTCGACTAGTGCCCTTCAAAGAACATTCTAGAAATAGATTGGTGATAGCTCTTTTATCAAGCCATTTTGTTGTTATATTTCTTCTATTCTGGGCCAGATTTAAGGTTTAAAGAAACTTTATTATCGAAAAGACACAATGTCACTTATGCGATAACACAATTTAACTTAATATCTATTATAATGTAAGTCATGCATCGTCGTTACTTTAATATTAGTGCGTATAATAACTTAACAACAATATCTAAGGATTTAGCATCAAGACAATAATCATTTAATCTATTTATGTGCTTTTTTTTTGCTCTCACTTCGTCTATTCTTGATCAATTTGTTGTTACTACAATATTGGTTTAAGTAATTCTACATTAATGTACTATATAGGTTTGCGGTGGTCGCATAATTAAACTGTTCAGATCACACGAACTAATGTCAGTCGTTATCGGCAACGAGGAGTACGACTGGGATGTGTTTGAAAACAACTGTGAATATAAAAATTATTCTTCTTCAGACCCACAAGTCAGGTTAGTAAAAAAAAATATTAGGTTGTTTAATTTTTATATTTACATCTAGAGCAGTTGGCCGATTTATTGAGCGATCAGGTGCCCATTAAATTAAAGGTAAATAAATAAAAGGTAAAGGTAATAAAATTAAAGGTAAATAAAATCAATCAATCAATTGTAACATAATTATGTGACATATTACCTATAAGTAAAGAATACAATTACCTAAAATTTCTTTATTTCTTTTATCATATACAATTAATAATTATAATAACAACAATTTAAATGTAATTAAGGAATATGTCTTTTTCTCAGATGGTTCTGGGAAGTATTTCACGAGTTGTCTATTGAAGATAAGAAAAAGTTCCTATTGTTCCTCACTGGCAGCGACCGTGTGCCCATACAAGGCATGCGTGATATTAAAGTAAGTCATATTATATACATTTGATAATGTTTTACCTTGTGTTTTGGATTCACGCTTCATTTTATTTTCGCTTTTTTTTTTGTTTTTACACACACACTTAGTTTTTTTTAACCGAGCGGGTAAATAAGAATAATTAACTGCCCTTAATTGAATCGAAAGTACAGCATTCGATTCTCATTTGGGCCGATAACTTATTTACTGTCAGACCAAAACAGATGTTTTGTATAAGGCATTATGTTTTGTAAAGCTCGGCGTTGAGTTTCGCAAATTAACACGTAATGTCTCTAATTTGGGCGGAAAGTAAAGAACGGAATTTTATGACACTAGCTTCTCTTTGCCTGTCCCGCTATGCGCTATTTATTCCGCGCATGTTTTCAAGTGAAACAGTAAAAAAATCGATAACAATTCTCCAACAGATAAGAATCCAAGCGGTAGCAGACGACAGATATTTCCCAGTAGCACATACATGCTTCAATCTTCTGGATCTACCTCGATACAAAACAAAGGAACGGCTGAAGTATCATCTTCTTCAAGCTATACAACAAACACAAGGCTTCTCACTTGTTTGATACAAACACCACATACTAATAATAATTGTTTTTAATCAAATTGTACGCAGGGATGTTATGAAGCTCCGCAAGTGTAACCGAAACATTCGGATATGCGAAATAAAATACTATCTCTAATTGTAACCTAATTTGGCACTAGTTTTGCATATGGGCGGTAACTAAATGATACTTGGTTTTTGATTTTGCATGGCCGAGCCAACACAGTATCGCTCAGAAGAAACGAACGAATCTGTCAATAGAATCTGTATTCTTTTAAAAAAAAAAATTTCTCAAATATTTCTCAGACACAGCGTGAAGCTGATTTGATTTGTTTTATCCATAACATCCCTGCTTATGATGTTTTGTCATTTATCATCTAGTTTAATGAACAAAATTGAAAATTTCAAATCACATTGTTATATTGTATTTTTGCTAATCAATTATCAAAATCTTCACTATTTTATATCGTCCAAACAAACAATGTTTTTAATAATCAAATATATAGTAAGACAATATAGACAAATAGACAAGCTGATAATTTTGGTACTTGATGGAGAAATTATTCTATCATAAGCAACTAACAAATTCTAATGATGAGGAAAAGAGACTGGACTTATGAACATTAAGCTATTTTTGTATGTTTATTGTTTTTTTTTTGTTTTGTTATTTTAAGTAAAATACATTTGATTTTATTATCCATTTAGTTTCAAAGTTGCCTAACCATAATTCAATTTGTATATTTTTACATAATTATTAATAATTATATTATACGGAAACTTAATCTTATTATCTATAATTTTATATAAATATATATATGAAAAATCAAATAAACAAAATTTCATTCTGATATTATAAATGTTATCGTCTTGCAAAGGTGAAATGTAAAATCTTTCAGTTTTAGTAATTTTCCAAGTGTAAATACGGGATACTAGTCAACGTTATGTTATGGCACAGTAGTGGAAAATTATTGATGTTCAAGAAACATCATTAACGTTCTGAAGAAACACTCATATAATAATACACTATTAGGACCAGCGTTACCGTAGAAATTTTTCAAATGTAATCAAAAATTATTATTTTTATTTAAAGACTATATTAGGGTAGTATGAAAAAAATATCATGTCTATTTAACAAATTATTGGTGACTAGTTTCAAAATCAATACTCAGTTTTATAATTATTACATATATTCAAAAATAATGTAAATGTTAATCAACATTAAAATGAAAATATATCAAGAACATTTAAATAAACCAGTATAAAAAAATTATTTAAGTTATATTTTCATTAGTTTTTTTAAATATTTAATATTTTTTGCTTTATTTGTTGTTAAATTATTAACTTAACTTCACGCTTTATCCCTAGCGGGGTCAGAGAGAACGGAGCGCCAAACGCCAGTCTCTACATATTTCTGTCTCTACCTTTTTACGTGACCTTCCTCCAGTATCTTTGATACTGTGTTTTCGAAGGTCAACTGAGCCCTAACCTAACCTCCCCCTACCTCTCTTATCACTCACTTTTCCATCATAAATCTTTTTTTGCTATTTTGGTTTGGGCACATCGTACAAATGAGTGATGACCACTCATTCGTACGATGTGCCCAAACCAGCTGAGCACGTTCTTCTTCATTCTCACCGTGACATCCTCGCTAGTTGCATTCCGTCCTCTCTTCATTCATTCATACACCCTCTTCCAGATCTAAAGCCTCCTTGGGCCTCCCACAGCAGCCTTATTTAAATTGTTCTTTTGTAGAAATGTATATTAAGTAAAATTTATAACATGCATATTTGTTAGTCAAGACCGTAAATCAGTTATATGTTAACTTTTAGTTTGTTTTTGAAAATCGAAGAATTGTAATATAGTTATTAAACAGAACCTCTCTCAAGAAGTTAAAGTTTTAATATATGTAAATATTAAAAATCGATAGTTATTTATGAATAATATAATTTGCATTGTCGTAATAATTATAATATTCTTATAAAAAGACTGCTACTTTAATATAATATTCAAACAATAGTTGTTGTTTTGTAATTCGTATTATGCAAAGACACCTCTTTAAGATTTGGAGATAACAATAACAAGAAATAATGATAAGGCAAATAATTATTCTTCACTTCAAAATTTTAGTTTAAATCTAATTATATTTTCGTCATGATTTACGTCCAATTTCATGTAGTATTTCATATAGTATGAGTAAGTGATGTTGCTAATTTTAAACATTTCTGTCTTTTATACTGCTCATTATTTAATTTCAGGTCAATAGATAGATATTGCTAAATAAATGTTATAGAATGTGTTCATAATTCAAGTAGACCTTATTGAAAAATATAATGCCGTTTGTTGAGATACGAATTAATGTTAATATGCATTTTTGTAGTTATTATATAATATTATTTTCATAATTAATGTTACCTCTGTGATATTTATATGCTTACATTACTTTGGTGACAATAGCTTCATATTTTAGTACATTGAGTTGTTATTATATAAATTGTTTGTGAAGTAAGTATGGCTAGCATGGCTAGGTAGCTAGCTCTCTTTGTTGGAAGTGGTTGGATTGAAGCATTTATTGAGACGAGATTTTTTAAGTCTTACGGTGGTCGGTCCGGTTTGTACTCAGTGTTTAATAACAATAAATATAATATTTTTATTAAATATGTTTTTTTTTTATTTAACGTCCTATGTCTTTCCCTCAAAATGTACAAGAAAAGTGGGGTAAATAGAAACATATCAATATTGCGGTACAAAATCTTTATTTAAACATTTTATATACAAAATAATTCGTGTGATACGATTTGATCGTGACTAGATACATACACAATAAGCTTCGCCAATGAGGGTTATTTTTAGCGTTGAACATGTTTACCAAAAATTTATAGTAGTACAAATTTCAATATAAAATAGAATTTTAAAAAACAATTATCAATAAAGATATATTTTTGTTAAAAAGCTTAAAGCGATTCGCGTACGTTCGCATTTTAAAGCCGCACATAAACATAAATATCATAATAATAAATGTTATATGATAAATGAAAATGATATAGTTTATGCATAAAAAATTCTTTACATTATAATTTACACTTACAAGCTATGTAATGATTAAAAATACATGAGAAATAAATATCTAATGTACCGATTGTAGATAGACCGAATACCAATCTATGTAGTACGTGCACTAAGGCTTTAACGCACAAAAGCCTTCACAAGTACTTACACTTTGAACGTCCACTGCGGGACAAATGAGAAATTAAAATTAATGTGAAGATGGTGACCTTGATGACCTTTCTACATAAAATTCCTAAATCTTATAGAAAAGTGATTTTGATATTAAAGGAACATATCTGAACGATTAATTAAAGTATTTTGAAATCGATGGTGTGATGACAGTGATTTTTTTTATTATTTAAAACATAATATTAGTAGGAAGATCTGCCCGATTGGTCTTCAAAGTGTTGTGTACCAGGAGGGACGCGGTAGCTGGTGTAGCTGTGGTTGAGAGCGTGCTGCGAGAAGAAGGAAGTGTAGTCCTTTTTCACCTGCAATTATTATTTTTATTTTAAATTAAACTTTGTTAAGCTGATTAAAATATATTCGGACTCCCTAACGAAAGTGGGTAGGTACATCAAATTATTTAAGATCAATTTTTCCTACATTAAAATAAGGAAGTACATGGAAACGCAGAGAGTAACAGCTTTTTAAGTATAATTTAATATGAAGAGATACTATGCTAAGAGACTACACGCAGCGGACATGCAGATTGCAGGTGCCTAAATTAGGATTAAATAGTCTACATTGCGAAATTTATTACAAAAATAGATAGAAATTAATAGGTATAAAAACGACACGATGTGATCAGCCAATTAAATACGTGATTGTAAAAATCTAGAATGATTTAGTTGATTGTAGACGTTTCTAACGTTAGACGACTTCGAGAATATTCTATGAGTTAAAAGAAGTGCTTTGACAAAATAGTCACACATGTCCGAAGCATCACTTACGAATGGTAGGTATTTAATTCCGATATATTGTATCGAATAGTGAAATTGTCGGGGACCGACGCGCACGCTTAGACCTCGTTGAGGGCAAGTAATTCGACAAGCGAATATTGCCGTGGCTAGAACATAGATACAATACGTACAAGGATTTCTCAATTTTAATATTTTTATTAATATCTTTAAAAATTTTCGGCTTTGTTAACTAGGTAATTCAATTTTAAGCGAAGACGCAGAGGATGTATACTTTTCTGATGCTTAAAGCTACTTTTTGCATAGTCTAGGTTACTTATTGAATTATATCTTAATTATACCTAACAGTAAATAAAAAGTCAGTAATATTTTTCAATTAAGTAAATACCAACTGATAAAATATCTCATCATTTGTAATATATGTTTTTTAAGGAACATTAGATATTCCTAATTAATTTAAATTCCTTATTTTATCATCTTGGTATTTGTATTTATGTTTTTATTAAAGTAAATAAATAAAAAAGAAACGAACCTTGCGTGGTCTGCAAGCTGGCCCCTTGGCTAGCTGCCTCCTCGCTTCGTTTTCTGCGGCCACTGCCTCCTTTACAGACTGTGGCGGCCACTTCTGATCCCCACGCATGTTTGGGCCTCCTAAATATGAAAAAATAAATTAAAAAAAAATACCTTTTTTCAATTTTCGTAGTAATATTTTTGTGTAAATGCCCCAAGTTTTCGACGGAAAGTGGGGCATGGAAATGTATTATGGGGAACGGAGTGTTTTAACACTAGGAAAGGAAATATTAGTTTATAAACCTGCTGCTTTCCTGCAAGAACTTTTTTTATACATTGGCTTAAATATTTTCGAACAATTAATAAATAATTAATGGAAATAAACAGAGGTGATATTATTGTTTTAAAGGTAGTAGGTACAAAATCTTTAACATTTTTAGTGTACTATAAAGTGTTGTTACGATACTTTCTCATGTAATGAGAGCTTTCACGTGTTACGAGTCGCTTTTCCAAAGCGTCAGGACATATGTATGTGCGTAAACATGACATAAAAGGTGACTTTAAAAAACAATATACTTACCCTATACAAAGTGTTTTTAGTGAGCGTACCGACTTTGCAATTCATTTTTAATACATTATTTACTCATACTCATTTTTATAGTTTCACGCTATATCCCGCAGATAGCAGGATAGGCAGAGGGAACCTGGGAGCCTAATGTTAGCCTAAGACCCTCTCGTCCACTTTCCCCCGATTTTGGAAGGCATTGCGTAAAGAACTGAAAATATTTCATATTTTATTTTATCGAGTTTAAATTCAGACAAACGATTCGAACCTACAACCCGTTACGTTGCTCTTTCACCACGAGTGGCTTCAACATTTTTTACATTGTATTAGTAAGTAAGTATAGGTGCTAAGTATCGAAGTAAATTAAAGTAGATAATTAGATTTATCTATCTCGCATATAAAATAATGTAAAAATATACGTCTTGAAAATTCATACTTCATTAATTCATACTTTTAGACATAAAATTCAAAAATAAAAGTAAAATTCCATTTTAAATTAAAATATTTACTACATAATTAATAATTTCAAGAAATTAATGTAGCTACATTACAAATTGAAATGTTTTATCGTTTAACGCGATGGTCATTAAATAATAATTCATCTTTTATTATTTATCTGAATATCTTGTTCGTAGGTACTTATGGTAGTTTCACCAATTATTTTAAGACATTTATGAATCATTGGTGAGTTGGGCCTTAAAATTATATAGCGCTTTTAAAAATAAAAAAGAGAATTATTGATTTATATTATTATAGGTATCTACGAGATTTTGAGACGAAAAGAATATCAACAGCTTACAACAGAGTAAAAGATACTTTTCAGTTCCTAGTAAAACAATATAGTATAGTACCTTGGTACGAAGCTGTGGCGGGTTGGCTAGCGAAAACTGGTGATGGCTGTTGATGAATAGGAGGTTGAGGGCGCAGAGTGATGGTCGCCGGGGGCGGTTCGAAGGGTTTCTGTGGCGGCTGGTACAGAGGCTCCGAGTACTGTGGCTGTGGCGAGTACTGGCCTTGGCCCTGGGGCGAGTACTGCGCTTGAGGATATTGAGGCTTTTGTGATGATGGCTGTAAATTAATGTTATATATAGTTGTCGACTATTTAAGAGTGGTGTTGTTAACAAAATAGATAAATTATAGGATACGAACGACTTATAAGAAAAACTAAAATTTCTGTCGTCAAAAGTGTTTGTTTTATTATTGTAATAATTTTATTTAAAAATTGATCTGGCTTGTTCTTTAAGCCTTTTATTTCTTCTAAGTAAAGTATTCAAACCTGAAATATAAATACGTGTATTTCACGGCATATCAAAAATTGAGAGAAATATTAAACTTTTTAAAATTGATTTCATATTTTTATACGATACGTAGTTAGTATTGCTCAAAAATATAAATTAATATTCCATAAATTAGTTTTACATGCAAATATATAGTTTTTTTATACATTTTAAAATTGTAAATACATATAAGTATAATAACACAAATGGCGAGAAATTACAGATTTTTCAGATCGTGATTGTAATGATTAATAAATATTAACAATATTTCATTTTATTAATACTTTTTGTAAAGATGGTAATAATGGAATCTTGAAATCAGAACACACAAAGTGATTCAAACAGGAAATATTCTATGGACATTGTTCGCCAGATAGCTTTCAGTTGCGCGCTGTGTGCTAAGCATTGTGGTAGTATTTGCTGTTCACTAGCCATTGTTACAGTTAGCGAAAAGCGATCGTTTTAAATATTTGTATTTGATTTTTTTAATTTTTTTTATTTAATTTTATTAATACCATTTTACAATATATAAAAAAGTTAAACTATGTCCTGCAAAACTCTTTGTGAGTTTGACTGCAGGATCCCGAGTCTCTATACATATGATTTAAATTAAAATTACATTAATATTAGATCAAAATCAAACCAAGAAGTATTTTCTGTCAACTGTTCAATTAACAGTTGACAGAAAATACTCCCTAAGTTTAATTTTAAACCTGCTTAAGTCTGGCTGGCGGCGTATGTCCTCAGGCAAACCATTAAGCACATAGGGTACACGTTTTCTTAGGGTTCTGTCACCATAATAGTTGTGTAGCCTAGGAACCTCGAATTTGCCTGCGGTAATAGACCGCGTGCCATACTCATTATGGATTAGTAAGATAGAAGGTTATTGATATTATAAACAATTCTTGCATGCGCTTTTAACACGTCGACTCTACCTGAGGGGATATGGGAGCTGGTACGGGTGCCCAACGGCTTTGTTGCTGACGATAGGGTTGCGCGCTAGGGGATAGTGGACCTTGACGATAAGATGGGGCTACTGGGGAAGCGGTAACTCCGGGGCCCACAGGGATCAGCTTACTTAGCCCTGTGGCTTCCTGACGACGTCCCTCACAGTAGGAGTTCGGCTCAGGTTGATAGGACTGGTATTGGTCCTGGGGCTGGACTTGGGATTGGTATTGGGGCTGGTGGTGCTGTGGTTGTGGGGAGTATTGTGGTTGTGGGGAGTATTGCTGCTGGGACGGAGATTGCTGTGCGTTGTTGTAGAATGCGGGGTTTTGCTGTAGAGCAAAAATATGGACGACTACTGATTTATGTCTAATTTGGTTTTCAATGAAAAGTATTATCTACAACTTGTATGGATACAGTAAATACGTAGGTACGCTTGAAAAAATCGGAATTTTTCCTAATGAAAAGAAAATATCACTTAAAGTAATAATATGTAAACAAATTCCAAGTTATCATAGCGATCACAAATAATATAAGGTAAACGTCAACATGCCAAAACCAGAAAATTCTCCAAATGACTATAATAATTTTCTTTATGTAATAAAAAAATTTATTTACCTATTTTTTTATGACGAGTTTCTTTAAATTTCTAATTAGGTATATACAATAAATTAAAGAATAAAATATCGTTTTTTCTTCATGCCATTATAAGTGCTGTCGATGTTTAAGCGTGCTATGTGCAGCTTGCATTTATATATACATAATAATGATATAATCAAAATCGTAAAGAAAATACCTGTTGCGAATGGTAGCCGTTCGTTTCTGGCGCTGGAGGCCAGACCACTTTCTTTTGACCTGCAACAAAGAAGGTTAACTTTAAACAGCGTAATTCTTAGAGGAGAATTCAAAAAGAACCTAAAATCTGGAATTTGTACCCTTTTGTATCAAATAAGCTCTACTAGCTTTAATATATAGAAAAAAATGCCAAATAGTCTGGTATACCAGGCTATTGGTAATGAAATTCAAACGTGTTTATATTAAACCATATGTTTTGTGTTTCCCAGATTCCGTTCAGGTACAAAGATTAAATATGAAAATACTTTCATTTTATATATGCTACGTTCTAAAACATTATAAAGATTTGTTGTCAAGATTTGCAGGCGATATCTATCAACGCGTACCTTAGTAAGATCTGATACTATCTTGAGATCACACGACTCGATGTTCGCTACTCAGTTACTTATTATGACACATTCCTCTTTAAATTAGCTTGGACCAAAATGTTTTGGATTACCGCCAGAAAATAGCAAAAAAAAATTGAGAGGAGATTTTATACAAGTGTAAAATCAATTTTATTGAGGAAATGATAGACAATTTGTAAAAAGCTTCTGTCTCAATGAGTGAAATATAAATGTACTATATATAAGTGATATTTATAATCTAGAATACACTAGGTCAGGGGTTCCCAACCTTTTCCAGCTCGCGGCGCAGTTACAAGTTTGGTATTTTTTGCTATTAGAAAAAAAAACAGTCGAAAGAAATAGTAATATGAAATTGAGTTTTATTTATTTAAATGAGAAAATAACAATTAAGACAATAATAATAAAGTACGACAGTTCTTAGTCAATTCAATGTGACGGTTGAGCTTGGTGGTCTCCGCACAGTTTCTCAAAGATTTTGAGATTTCTGATTTTAGATTTAGGAACCAACTCACGGCGCCCCTTTTTACTTTCTATGGCGCACTAGGAGGCCGCGGCGCACAGGTTGGGAACCCCTGCACTAGGTTATAATATACTTATAAGAATTTTCCAATTTGAAATAAAAATATTTTTATTTCACATTGGAAAATTACAAATCTATAATGAAGTAAAAAATCCAGTTTTGCTGCAATCAATTCTCAGGTCCCTAAAGTATTTTAATTTGAATAACTTATTACTTCATAAGAATTCTATATCAAATTCCAGTAAATTTAAGGTTTCTTAATGTTCAACTTAATAAATATTTTTTTTGTACAAAGATTTAAAAAAAAATACAATGAGCTCTAAATATGTTTTGTTATTCTTATGTATTTAGTAAATAATTTTCAATAAAATTCTCTATTCGTTGCTAATAAAAGTAAATAGTAAATAAAATGAATGTGAGGATGTACGAGTATAGTGAGTTTCAGTAATAATGTGAAAAAGTTAAGATATTTCGTTTGAAAATAAAATTATAGCCTTATCTAAATTTCTTTATCAATTAAAGGTATTTTCTTAGTGTAACTCACAAGAGCGAGGCGCGCCAGGCGTGCCGCTTCAGTCAGGTCAGGACTACGTGTGACTGCTTATCTCTTGCCAGGTGTGTGGGCGGAAACGTATACGTATATTTTCAGACACCTCTAGGGTAGAGACACCTCATCTCTTTTTTTGATTTTTTATTTGATTTCAAGCGAGGATTTCCGCATTACAGTACTCGTAAATAACTATACTTATAAACATACCTAATTGAAAGCTATATATAAATCTGTTTGACTGTTTGAAATTTAGCTAAGTAATTTAAAGAAATTTCCTTAAAAAATAGTGACTGATACAAATAATAATTATAATATTTCATAATTATTAGCTGAGTGAGGGTTAATTCATAACATTATTAATACTTTGGTTATAATTGGAATTAGGGCAATTTTCTCTCTCCTTATCATTGAGGACATAAATATTTGGCTTAAGGCAATATACTGTAATGTACTTTTTTTATTGGCTACTTAACTCTTGATTCATTAGTACCTACTGATATTATTTTTGAGGCAACAAATGAGACTGATTCATCAATTGGCTAAATTCACGATTGTATAACGACGTCAACAGTTTGTGATTAATTACCTTGTGTATTACGAGGCGAATTTTCAATCGTACAGGTAAGTACACAATGTATATATGTATCTTTATTTAGGGTAGGCAGACGGAGCCTAGTGTTAGGACACTCCGTTCTACATTTACCGCCGAATTCTGAAGGTATTGGCATGTTTAGTGGCGGAACGAATGAAAAAATGAAAATATTATATATTTCATCGAGTGGGAATCGAAGCACAACCAGGCGCGTTTATAGTGACACACTCGTGGCGCCACGAATGGCCCCAAATCATATATCCATGTATCTTAGCTGTTAAGTAAAATTGATTATTTAATTGACTTGCATGGCTTACTAAAATTTGCAACCGCAATTACAAGGTTAATCGGTAACCACATCCTGTCATGCAATATTTATAATAATATTAATTATTCTGACGAAATTAAATGAACTACAACATAATTTATATTTTTAGTCTGTTTTAGGGCATATTATGAAAATTTATTACAGTTAGTGGTTAGCGCCATATTAGCGTTGAGTTAGAAATATTAAAAAACATATTATTTTATTAAAAATATATATTTAAAGATTTTAAATAGTGTAAAAGTGTAAAAGTAGTGTTAAAATTAAGTGTAAAAATAACAGTATATGTTACCGATTGGTACGCGTGACTCGTGAAACATGTGTACTACTATTTCAATATCAATAGCTAGTGCCATTTTGTTTTAGAAACATCAATGTGAACTATTGTGTATTGAAAACGATACTCATTCGTTGTTGCATCTTTTCAGCGCGGTTTAATATTAGATGTTGATTCATGAAACGCGCACGAAAGTAGACTCATCAGAAATAGTTACCTACACGTTACCTACACGTTACGTCAAACAAAAAACTTATTTAAGAATATATCCAGTATTTATTATTAACTTAAATATTAATAAACGTAATATTATATAATCATTCTATCAGAAGCCATGTCAATGTTTTTGTAATGTCTACAAAGAAAAAAGAAAATTAAAAAAAAAATATTTTTGATTCTGTAAATTAAAAAAAATATATATTAATTTTTTTTAAATTTACAGAGCGCATTTCTAGTACAGTCCTTTGTAAATATTTTAGACTTTTCTTTGTGCGCGAAGCTGTAAATTTAATATAAATATTATGTTACTATTTTCAAAAAAAAATAATAATATTGATATATCAGTAAGAAAATAAGTGCGTTTCTCAGCTAATTGGATAACCTTTTATCAAAGTAAAGATATTTAAGAAATTACGAGAAAAACATGATAAAGATCAAAATATTGATTATTAAATTGAGTTGGTTGTACGCTCAACCGTTACTGCAAATAAATTGAAAGTTTACTTTACCGACAATTACTACTTCAGGCATTTTCGTTAGTGTTCGTTCGCACTCGAGAATATACTAACAATAACAATGAAACCCGCAGGTAGGTGAGTCGTGAAATGTTTTTTTACTAAAAACGTGCCAAAATTTTTATGCCAATGACCAATTTCCACAACAAGTAGGTGTCACGCGATGACGTGACCTGCCAGTAGAAGGTTCTTTACACTTAATATTACAACAAAAACAACCACTCTCTTGTAGATATCGTCACGCTGATAAATATGTTTATTTATACATAAATATTGCCTTGAGATGACCATGAGCTCATGAATTAAATTAGTTGCAGTTGTGAGAATCTTCAAGGTGTAGACGAGACGATGAAGTTTATTTTTGAATCTTATTGCATTTTACAGACAACAATCAAATGATTCAGAACCGATGCATGATTCTAATATATTTATACTACATACGGATTGTTACATGTGCTACTAGGGTGAGTAACAATGAAGATTTCTCACCAGCAAATGTACCTTTAGTTGCCTTCATAAGTTCTGAACGTATATAGGACGTAGAATTGATCTGACCATCCCAAGCACGGTCGGATTTCGTCTTTTTTGGAGGCCATATCTGGTCAAATCTTCGTTTCGTGTGAACAAGGTTCTCCAAGATCGCCTGGATTTGAGTAGGGTCTAATTCTGACAAGGCAGTGCATAAGCTTTGTATACTAGGCTCGACTAAATTTCGATTTTTTGGTTTAACTTTATATCAATAGATTGTATAATGCAACTGTTAATACTTAATTTAAAAATATAATAGGTTTATTACGAATAAACAAAAATATAATATTAAACGAATTCTAGTAGGTACCTATTACTCCCATTACACGATGAAAATACTATGTTACAGTTTTCAATCACGAAATACATAAGATATAAGCACAAGCTCTGGACAATATAAAAACTTGAACGCTAAAACACCAGCTTCAAGTGAGAATCGAACCCACTCAAGATAGATGATTGTCAGCTTCACGCTGTATCCCTCATACAACAAGGTAAGCAAATTAAACCACTTACTGCCGAATTATTCGAAGCATTGCGCGTTGAGTAGCTGAACTCAACGCCAGACTTTTTGCTTTGGTGCCAAAGCGAAGTAATGAAAATAATAATAAATAGTAATTCGTTCCCCCGAGTAGAGATCGAACCCACAACTATCGTGTTACAGTCACACCCTTGTGTCCTTGCGCCATGACGGACGACTACAATGATGTCGAATTAAAATAATCAAAAATATACTTACTTGGTAATCCTTTACGATTACGCTCTTCCTCCTCGAGCATGCGCAGAACGGCAGAATTTGCAAGGTTCGCGGGTTTGTCGTTTACCGGGTTGTTAAAGTCAATACTGCAATAAAAAGAAGTAAGTAAATTAAGTATGAAATTACGGATTTATTTAAATATTCTTTTGTTGTTATTGTTATGGCGTTCCGAGCGTGCCAGTTTAGCACTAATCACTTCGCCAATGTCACGTTGACTGGGAAACACAAAGAAAAATGTACTTTAAATATTTTATTTGAGAATCAATTAAAGAAGTATCTTTATGTACATACTACGATGAATATGTATATATAGACAGGAGAAATAATTCTATGATCATCTCACAATTTTTTCTGGGTGTTGGTGCTAATAGTATTTTTTTTAAATATAGAGCAAACAACTACTTTAATATTTAATGCTGAATTTTATTCATAAATAAAGATAATGTTAGTACAATCTAACAAGAAAATATTTCATATCAAAAAAAGTAGAATTATCTTGTTTAAATTAAAATTCCAATGTTACAAGAATAGATTACAAAAAAAAAGTAACGTCAAAAAGTAGCAAAAGCAACTTGCCGTGGGAAATCGACACAAGAACTCGTGACAAAGCGTAAGCGAACTCTCGCTGATTGTATTTTGTAGTTTTCAATTCAATTTATCCAATACAACAAACGTATTGAATACAATCGTAGTTCAGGCATTTAATTACCTGTATACAACGTATTATTTATCTTTCAGTGTTTTTTAAGTTGTTAAAAATAATTAATGTTGACAAAATTCGATGAAATAAAAATCTTGTATAGTAAATTATTATTTTTTTCTTTTTTTTTTACAGTTTCACGCTGTTTCCCACATGTAGCAGGGTAGGCAAAGGGAGCTTAGTCTTAGCTTCCCACTTTCTGCTGAATTCAGGAGGCATTACGTGTTGAGCGGCAGAACTCAACGCCGCGCTTTGCTCTGACACCATAGCGAAGAAATGAAATTATTAAATATTTCAATTCCTCATGTGGGAATCACCTCATTTTTCATCTCTCTTAGTCCCGAAAAACCGCCTTTAGCATTATCATTTTTAGGATGTCAAAGTAATTTTAAAATATTTGTACTTATTATTTAATCCGCATTAGAAACGAACATAATATATTTGTAATATTTAAATTAGGTTTAGATTTTAATTTTGGATCAGGATTGGCTTTAAGATATATTTTTTGAATGATTTAGGTTCTTTTGCTAGTTGCTTTTACTTAGGTAAATAAATATTAAATAGATAAATAGTAAATTATTAAATATTTTGGTTCATATCGGTATCGTTGGCGTAAAATTAAATCTGTTCTAATATTTCGCTATGTTAAAGGTTTCGTTTTATCGCAGTTATTCTGTGAGAACGCTCGCGACCGCAATATCGTACTTAGTTAATATTTTATGAGATTTTTATGAATTTCGATTTATTTTGTACCATTAAAATTCATATACTTTTACAAACTACATATAATACTAACTTGTTCTCATGTTATTTACAATTGAGGCCATTTAAAGAATCGGGTTTACGTTCACCTCAGTACTCCTTTATTGGTAAAGAGATCGCGTGTCAGTGTCATGCAAATTATACGCGCCATGACATAACATAAACAATAGATATTTTAAATATTGCAATGAATATAAAATTTATTAATTTTATTTTTATTTTTATAGAAGAAATTAATATTTAATATTAAAATGTCTGAAATATATTTTATATATAAATTTCGATATTTTTATAGTACATAAATAAAAAGGACCACACACTTAGGTCAAAAGCTTACTAATATAAAACAATCTTACCTGTTGCATTCTATAGCTAAAGCCATTTTCAATTCTTGTTTTAAATATCGAATTTAAATAATTAAATTATGTAACAATTAAAATCCAAATAAGTTAATTAAAAAAAAATGGTTTATAAAATATTCGTATCTATGCTTAATATTTTACTTTACAGATTAAAAAAATAAATTCAAAAGTCATGTCACATATAAAAAAAAAAGTTAATTTAAATTCCCGCGCACGCGCACCGCAATGGGACTGCAGACCGCGCCATACTGCGTCCACGTCGGCGACAGCGGCATTTCATGTTTACCAGACTACATGGATACAGCTACTGATGGTTAAATGGTTTCTTGTACGCGCGGTAAAAGCTGGGATATTAGCGTTTATTGTTACTTTGTGCTGTAAGTAATTGTATAGATACTATTTATTGTCTATATAGATCACATGGTATTTATTGTTTATAAGCTGTGAAGATTATGTATGTTCTATATAAAAAAGTTGTTTTCTCTTCATTTTTAGTATGCGTATATCTAATTGATTATCTAGAATCTTATTGTGAAAAATGTAATCATATTATGAAAAACCATAGCAATTCATGAATTAAATTAATGAATATATTATAATTTATTTATATGTCTCCTATATATGAAAAGTTATTCAAATTTATTTATTAAATATTATAACAATTATAATTTTAAGAAGCACAAATAATTACAAAGAAAATCTTGTATTCAGAATTTCAGATCGGACAATTCAGATACAGCTCGTATCACTGAAGTGCTATTTATATTATATGAGATAATTTATTTCGGTACTTGCTGCTTTATGCCTTACTGGAATGCGTGTAATGCAATGTGAAGCTTAATTTCGTCTACTCAAATGTCAATGACCTTAAACATGTTAATATTATAAGCTCTTAGTTATTAAGAAAAACATAGATTAAACTTTATTTGTAAATAATTATGTAATATCTTGAAGAAACAATACTTCATTCTTTCACTATGTCTCCTCTTCTTATTCTGTAAAATATGTATACGCATAAAAACAGTTCTCTGGAATGTATTTATTTCAATTTAATGCATACCCACATACGAAATATGTATATGTGACCTGTAACGTTCGTCGCCGTGTTCGTCTTAATGATGATATTACAATTGATTGTCTCATTGTATTTTCTATCTCCCATAATTAATCACATTAATTGCGTACTGTAGTATTATACAAAACAATACATAATTATAATAAAATAGTACGAGGGCGTAGTGGCGCAGCGGCACAATGGTGCCACTGTAATGCAACGGGTGGGGGTTCGATACCCACTCGAGGAAGTGAAATATTTATTTACGTTTATATTTCCATTTCTTCGCTCTGGTGTCGACGCAAAGCGCGGCGTTGAGTTTCGCCACTCAACACGCAATGCCTCCAGAATTCGGCAGAAAGTGGGCCTCTCCTGCTCTGCTTATCCTGTTGCGTGCGGGATACAGCGTGAAACTGTTTTTTTTAATAATTCACGTAAAACGAATATATAATTCGTTATGAGTTTGAAAGAATACTTCCTCATAAATGTTTTTGAAAGGTCTCTATCTAGCTTTGTTACGTTGCTCTTCGTTTCGTTTCCTTAATTCTTATTTGTTCCTTTGTCTTCCGTTATATCAAATAATTTTATATTAGAATACATACGTTATTCAAATTTATTTTTTTCTGTATTCTTTAGAGTACTCTCACATAAAGACAGAAATTGATTTATTTGATTTAGCAATTACTTCATTTAATTACATAATTTAAAAATTCGTCATCTTATAAAATATTTCTTGAGTAACATATTGTTATATCCATATTTAATTCACAATTTATGATAAAAGGGAAATAGGATTAAAGTTAATATTGTGTATTAGGCCAAAAGGTTCAAACCATTTAAATTCGTATGAAAAGGGTCACGAGCCTCCTTCTATGTTTAGCTGGATATTTGTAGTAATTATTCAGAACACGAATTTATAATTCGTTTAATCTTACTTAATTTATTATGTAGTATCTGAATGTAGATAGACATTGGTGGAGAAGAATAAAAAATATATATCTATAACAGTAAAACATATAGTTTTATTATAAAAAAAAATATTAGCTTCACTCAAGTGGCAGTGTTAAGGCACTCCATTCCCCACATTTTGCCGAATTTTGTGGCATTGCGTGTTGAGTGGCGGAACTCAACGCCGCAACTAATTTTTATAATTCATAGTTATTTAATAGTAAAGATAGCTTCAAGCAACTAATTAGCTACAATTAATTCCGTGGGCCATATGCTATAGCCATGTATAATATTTAAAGTTTGGCATTTGAACGCCCTCCAAAGGTTATTTGTTTAGGTTGCAGTGATGAACGGTTGCTTAAGTTTGAGGTGAGGACAATGTACATAGTATTTGTGTTACGAAGTACGAACCCGAAGTCCAGGCGCAGGGGCACAATCGCCGTGGTTGTGGGTTCGATACCCACTCGAGGAAATGAAATATTTATTTAAATGTATGTTTTCATTTCTTCGCTCTGGTATCGAGGCAAAGCGCTGCGTTGAACTCCACCACTCAGCACGCAATGCATCCAAAATTCGGCGGAAAGAGGAGAACGGGGAGTCTTAACATTAGGTTCCCTCTAATTACAGTGGTGCATGTGTAATACAGCGTGAAGGTGAGAAAAAAAGAAGTACGAACCCCACGGTGCCATTGTCGAGGTTCTGCATATGCTTGTTGAGGGTCTCTTTGATGTTTTGCTGGGAATACAGACCGATGGGCGAGTTGAACTGCTTGTGTACTATCTTCGGACCGGAGGCCATTTTGAAGTCGTTCGTTGCGCTGTAATTATAATAACCTGTTTAGTTAACATGTAGGTAAAATATTTATTTACAAATTATATTTTTCTATTTTCTTATCGTTAAAAGGAGAGAACATAGATATAAGAATTCAGTATATCAAAAGACATTGCGAATTGGGTAAACAAACCCAACGGGTCATGCATTGCGTTTAACTCAATCGGGTTTTTTTGTATTTTATATTTTTGTTATAATTTTTAGATTGACGCTATATGCTGTAGATCACAATATGATAGTGTTAAGACACTCCGTTTCCCATGCACCACCAAATTTCGAGACATGCGTTGAGTAGCGGAAGTCAACGATAGATCACATCAGAGCAAGACGATAAAACCATTGAATAATTCATTCCCCCAAGTAGATATCGAATCCATAACCGTCATGACAGGCACACGCTTGTTCTACTGGGCCACGACGGCCTCAAGAAAAATGAACGTTTCAAATGATTTGAAAATTGAACTCTCAACTATTACACCTTGTCAAATAATTCCCAACCTAGCTACTACGGCATAATTCATTAAATATAAGAAGTTAATTAACGTAAAATGCATAAAAAAGCAAGTAAATCTACATATGATGCATTAATTTAAACAAAGTTAATAAAAATATAAGCTCCTGTTTTAGATTACCTCGACCACGACATGATCAAATATGACAAGCACAGCTTCAAGAAGACAGTTTTACGAAAATATTGCTTATACCTACTGATTAATTGAAAAAAAAATGTGTTTATACTTTAGACATGGGAAAAATTGGATTGTCAATTTTTATCCTTCTCATGAGGTAATTTTATTACACTCTCGTAAGATTCATGCCTCGGGCTAGAGGAGCTCGCCGTCTTATTACGATTTTATTAGCCCCGGCACCGACGACGAAGGCTATAATATTTTTTCGAATAACGCGCGAGACAGGTAGCTTTGTACAAATTACTGAACAATAAGAAATAATTTATCCGGCAAAGCTGTAGTATCAAAATAGTACAATATTGGTGTGGAAAGTTACTGATATGTGTTACAGTTTGAGTTTTAGATATTTTTTTAGCTTTACGCTATTGTAGGCAGAGGAAGCTTTGGAACCAATTGTTAAGACACTGTTCCCATTGAGATACTTGTTTCCCACAGGTATTGTGTGTTCAATGGCGGAACTCAACGCCGCGCTTTCCGTACCAGAGTTAAGTGATGAAAATATTCAATATTTAACGTTTCCTCGAGTGGGAATCGAACACACAACCACCGCGATTACAGTCGCACGTTTAAGCCACTGCGCTACGACGGCCTTAGCCAGAATTTTAGAAAATGGATCTATGCTATGTTATATAGGAAAAACTCGCTTTTACCCGGTCCCGTAGGTATTTCAAGAAATCCTTTTTCTACACTCTAATACTAGTTTCGTCTGTGTGTTGTCTATCAGTCATTGAAATGTAAACTGACGTAGGTTTTGGTTGATTGTGTAATATATTTCTATAGATTATTGTAAGTTATATGTTAAAGATTTGTTGAAAGAGACATTTAACAAAATCTCCTGCAAAATGGAAAGGAAATTTTTTATCATAAACAGTTTTGTAGCTACGTGGCTACCGAAATAATAATTCAGCGAATGTTGCGGAAAGTGCGTGGGCGCGGCTAAAAAAGCTCGCAATGCCGGTCAAAACATTTTATTTAAAGAATACGCAACAGATACAGATTATTAAGAAATTTTGAATGTAATATTTTTATTATAATGAAATCTTATATATTTCATATTACTATATTTTCATTTTTGTCAAATTTTATGGAATTATCGAAATCTCAAAATATAAATATGTACTCTAATTTTCACGTAATTACATATTTTATTAATTTTAAAAGTAAATAGACAATCGTGCATAAATATTATTATAGTCCATACAACAAATATAAAGGATGTTTAAATATTTCGTCAACTGCGGATTAAAACATTATGTATGGAACCGTCTAATGCCAATATAGCTGCTGGTTAGAACAAGGTCAACACTACCGTCATCAAGGTTGAAAATATTTCAGTCGTATCATCTATATTATGCGACGCAGGAGGGCATAACCCTATTTTTAAAGCGCACCTTCTCTTTATGCATCATCATAGCTTGCAGTAATTAACATGGCTAGCTAGCTTCACAAGTTCTAAGGTAATGAGAATCCTTTACGAATATATGAGACATGCATACTAAAATTTTCTTCAAGTCTTCGAAGCATGAAAATGTGCTATTTCCAGTGTTGTGAAGGTGACTATTTTTATAACAGAATATTTGAGTGAGGAGTTAGTCATAGATTTCGAGGTCGTCAGGTGAGAAACGAATAAAAAAAACACATACGTATATCTAAAGCGTTTATTAGTGCTAGTGTTACATGAAGCGTAACTAAGGAGCTTTTAGTGTCAGTGATACCTTGTGCGACGGAGAGGTTCGTGCGAGCGACGGCGGTGCCGGACTCTAACTGAGCGCTGGTAGGCGGCGCGCCCACGCTGATGCCGGAGCCAGGGAAACCGCGGTTCTCACCTGTAGCATTTCAGAAAACAAATACACTATTTCTTATATTATTATTTATTATAAAATTAAAATAAATTATTGCCGAAATATTACTTTTGTCTCATTTAAAGAATTGTTTTACAAGTTTGGAGTATAAGCACGTTATAGTTTGTAGTAAAGGAGTACATTAGGTTAGTTGAATTTGAAATGAATGAGGCTATTTCAAAGTTCTTCTTCTTACCTGTAAAAACAAAGCGTCCTTAACAATGCAGTCCTTGAACTTAAACTGCCATGCACTAATGACTGTAATGACCTGTGACAGACAAACGTCTCTGCTACAGACGACTCCTACGAATGAACTAGCACCTTCTATCACAAAATAAGCGAGAATTTTATTCGCTATCCAAAACTATTTTTATCTACCCAAAGTATATAGAAGCGACACAAAGATATGAGTTCTTTCTATTTAAATATTGTACAAATAAACATGAAGGTTATTGATCTTGTTTGTCCATTTAGTTAAAAAAAATGTATATTAATATATAAGTAATTATACCTAGTTGGTTTTTTTAAGATAGATATAAATAATATTTATAACTAATATTTATCCGGAAAGTAAATAAATCTGTGTGTTTGTCTCCTTTTTTTCACTCTCTATCCCATACAACGAAAGGTAGACCTAGGGAATCTAATGTTAAGACATTCCATTCCCCATTTTCCGCCGAATTCTGGAGCCTTTGGGTGTTGTGTGGCGGAACGCCGCGTTTTGTCTCGACACCAGAAAGTAATTTGAAGAAATGAAAATATAAATCTAAGTAAATATTTAATTTCCGCGAGTGGGGATCGAAACCCCAACCTGTCACGTTTACAGTCGCGTACTCGTACCCCTGCGGCATGACTGGCCTCTATGTTTGTCTTAATTAAATAAATTAATCATTATTTTAGTTCCGCTATAGATTATTGTTTCACAGCTTCCGAGTTAATTAATCAACAATGTAAATATTTTCTAATAAATTCTTTGATAAACGTTAAGGAGTCTATAACTTTATTAAATAAATATGAAAGTTTGTTCTTGAACTTTTATTATCATTTAAAATAAATAGGAAAATTTGTCTGCAAGATAACCTTGACGGAAGCTAAATTCTTCTACGAATATCCACGCCCGCTGGAAAACATGCCAAATTTTTATCAAATCTTTCCAAGCAGGTACACAAAAAACAAAAAGAGTTGAATTTCAATTATATCGTTCAAAATTCATTGGACATTTTTCCGATATGAATGCCTCGATTGTTATTTAATAAAACAAAACTATTCATTCAAAGACTGAAATCTCAGGGCCCCCCTATTAAGTTAGTGAGTACTCATACCGTCTTAATTACATATTAGTATATTATATATTTTTTATAATAATCCTCAAAATTTCACCTTTTGGTAAAATGACGTAAGTCTGGAGGCCCTGGGATCTTGGGCTATCAAGCTTCAGTACAGCGCACGTAAACTGTCAGATTTCCTGGTTAACTGTAATTAGTTTGACAGTTGGGTTTTTAATAATGACTGTACACTGTAAAATATAAATATGGATTTTACAGTATAATGGCGAGTTGTTCAAACATTGGAAATAGATCCCACATTGAATAAATAATCTCTCATTAAATAATAAAAGCCTTTCACATATTATTTACGCACAGTAATGTCTGTGTGTTGAAGTTACGCACGTTACAGAGCAGGTCAATATTTTCCAATTTATTTACTCTCGATAAAGTACTGAATAGTGTAATTTTAATATTCTCTATCAATATTTCACGCTGTATCCCGCACACAGCAGAGTAGGAAGCGGTAAGCGGAGTTATTAACCCTAAGACATTCCGTTTTCCATTTTCAGCCGAATTCTGGATCTTCGTTTTCATGTCAAGGCAAAGCACGGCGTTGAGTTCCGCCACTCAACAATACATACCAACTATTAAACTGTAATGCATTATAGTTTGAAAAATATAACAAGCAATAATAGTAGAATGTAAATTAAAAGAAGTCGTTTCTCAGGAACAATTTAATTATTGCTTTGAAAACGAGCGCGCGTGAAGTTGTGATTTTCTATTATAGATATTGGAAATGATAACGATGTTAATGAAATGTTAAAGAAATGTGAACGAGTGAGTAATATTGGTACCAGATAAATATATTTTTGTAATTAAGAAAGTATGTTAATAGTAGTACTATATAAAAAAAAGCTTTAAAAAATTAAATCCAATAAATAACAATCTATTTTCGATTTTGACTAACTTTTCGTAATAAAATAAATATATCAGCTTCACGCTGTATCCCGGACACAGCAGGGTAGGTAGAGGGAACCTAGTGTTGAGACACTCCAGTCCCAACTTTCTGCCGAATTGCGTGTTAAGAACTCACCGCGCTTTGCCTTGACACCAGAGAGAAAAAATGGTAATATAAACGTAAATAAATATTTCACTTCATCGAGTGGGGATCCAACCCACAACCGTCGCGTTACAGTCACACCCTTGTGCCGCTGCGCCACCACGTCCTTTGGTAATGAATACAATTAATAAAAAAAAGACTAAAAACGTAACAGAGATTTATTTATAGTTTAGTAAAAATAGAAAACAGGTGTGCTCTGTAGGTTACAAGCAGTGTGTTAGAATCGGAGAATTTCTGGCAAAGCTACGCGCATATAATAACCGTGACTCGATATTATGATATTCATTGACAAGGAAATATGGTCAAGGATTTAGTGTATATATTATTTTTAAAAAACCAATTAAAATTTTTAAATTTAACTTAAAACATTAATGTTTAATATTAGGCAAGTTTAATTAACTTTTATTTTTTTTGGTAACTTTAGAAGTCTAAATGTTGTCAATATAAATATGAACAGATAAAAGATTGGGCCTATGAATTATAGTATAGACGATGTATGGATATTTTTTTTTAGTTTTTTTTAAAATATATATATTTTTAGTTCATTAACATTTTAAATTACTAGAAACTTTTACGATTTGACTTACGACATATATGTATATTATAGTACAACCTAACAAGTACTAACGTTTTTAACTATCTATAGGTGTTCATTGTGATATGCAGAATTCGGCAAAAAGTAGTTTCTGTCGAATTCTGGAGGCATTGCGTGTTGAGTGGCAGAACTCAACGCCGCGCTTTGTCTCAACACCAGAGCGAAGAAATGGAAATATAAGTTTTAAATAAATATTTTATTTCCTTGAGTGGGGATCGAACCCACAACCAGTCGGTTTACAATCACAGTTTGTGCCCCTACGCCACGATTGGCCTCCTGTTGACCTACAGTCACGACATTGGTACGGACTCCTAGTAGAGCTCGGTCGACTCGCACCTGACCGTTTTTTATTAATGTTAATTTTAGTACAAAAGTCGGTGTCAATACTGTCTTTTACATATTGTTTCTCGTCGTGTTTTTATTATTTGATTCCAACGAAAACACTTATTACTTTTATTAATTTTTCGTTCACATTTCGTTTTTACAGAATTTTATTTTCATAAACAATACTAAATATATTTTACATTTCCGTTTTCCTTAAACATACCATATTGGATAGGGTGCTTATAATATTATTATTATAGTTTTTTATCATTTTACCTCGTACTTTACATATTTTAGGGAGAAGAAAACGCTATGACGAAACCCTTAGAACCTGTTGTATATTAATGGATTATAAGAAGGCTTGTGTTTGTGACAGATTGACATCTACAATTTCTTCCAGCACAGCTATAATCTGCAGACGATGCACGCTTCGTAATAGTGTTGTATATAAATGTGTATATTTGTGACACTATTATTATTATATTTAATAAAATTCGTAAGTACTTGGAAAGTATTGGTTTTATTAATGTGATCATAGTAGAACTCATCGACAAATTATCTATATATATAAAATCGAAAGGTCACTCACTCATCACGAAATCTCAAAAACTACAAGTGCTAGGAATCTCATTTTGCATAGGAGTTACTTATAGGACGTAGGTGCTCGCTAAGACGGGAATTTGCAGTATTCGATTTCTAAGGGGTTGTTTTTGGGGTCGAAAGTTTGTATGAAACTTCGTTACTACAAAGGCTAGGAGTCTCAAATTTTGCATAGACGTCACTAGGACGTAGTCATGGAGACAGAAATTAATAATAACATAGTTCACGCGGGTGAAACCGCGAGCGGGCCGCTAGTAAATTATATAAAATAGAATTCTTATACAAAACATTGAAATCTATTTAAATTATCTTTTGTTTATTTGTAGTCATGTTTATATGTATTATATATCCACGAGCGTAACTAGATATTTTCCAGGGGAGGTCTGAAGTCAGTAAACAAATCTGTTATATAGGATTTATTTTATTTTCAATAGTCACTTTATGTTTTTAATAATTCTGGGATGGGCACAAGGCTATTCTGGGATGGGCTAGGACTCCTTCTCCCGCATTTCTACGCCCATAGTAATATCATTATTTAGTATTATAATAAAAATAAATCTAATGTTACCGCATCCAGAGATAGAGCAAGGAAAAATATCGTATCTTTTTTTTACCTTTGTATATTTTGGTAAAGGTTTTCTTTCACGGTAAAATAACCAATCTTTCTTAGATAAACATTACCATATTTTTGTAGTTCATCCATACGTTTACAATGCGTGCGGTTTTTTATATTAAATACACACATACAAGAGATATCAGTTTTAAAAATGGAGAAAAGTAAAAATATAAACAAAAGTATAATAAAAAATACTAGGCCTTAACACTGAAGTGAAGGTGAAGCTGATTTTCAACTTTATAATGAAAAAAACATTTTCTAAAAACGTCATGGCATATAGTTTTAAAAGTAATGTAATAACTGAAGGTGCTAACAATAGAACTGTGAATATCAAACGGTTTATCGGTCTAAATATGTTGTTATCGATATCAAATATTTGTTACCTAAAAGTTATCGTTTGAAACTTCCATTTTCCCTTCCTTTATTAGCTTATTTGCTCCTATTTTCAATCTCTGTAAGGGCAGTTTTTACGTTTTTTAAAAGTGTAAATCATATATTTCTAAACATCTTTGTTAGTGTACTCTACATTAAAAAAATCATTTACGTTCTTTGAAAATTCTTAAACTGTTTTACTTAGAAATTCATTGTACTTAATTTATCATATTAAAAGAAATAATAAGATATTTTTGAGCTTCCTGCTTTATCCCGCATATGGCGGGATTGGCAGAAGGAATCTCGGAAGTGTTAAGACACTCCGTTCCCATTAAGACACTTTCGTTTCCTATTTTTCGCCAAGATTTTTCTTCAAATATTACAAATTCTGAAATTATACACCACCCATATAGGATTAAAAAGTACCAGGATTAAATAAAAGAAAGTAGGATTAAATAAACGACCTTTTAGCAAAAATTGCTTTAACCAGCTAAGCTACGTATTCCTGTTTCGCCATAGCGAAATTTTGTTTTTAATCTCAACATGGTAGTAGACTAAGCTTATCTAAAAATATCAGTTATGACAATTTCTGCAAATCTTTGAGAGAATTAGTCATTAAAAAAAAGAATACAATCTTTTATTCTTTTTGATATATTCTATATTTATTATATAAGGTACTAGCGGCCCGCTCGCAGTTTCACCCGCGTGAACTATGTTATTATTAATTTCTGTCTCCATGACTACGTCCTAGTGACGTCTATGCAAAATTTGAGACTCGTAGCATTTGTAGTAACGAAGTTTCATACAAACTTTCGTCTCCAAAAACAACCCCTTAGAAGTCGAATATTGCAAATTCCCGTCTTAGCGAGTACCTAAGTCATATAAGTAACTCCTATGCAAAATTTGAGATTCCTAGCACTTGTAGTTTCTGTGATGAGTGAGTGACCTTTCGATTTTATATATATAGATAGAGTTTATTTATTATCATGGCTTCACGCTGTATACCACATATAACAAATAGAACCTCCTGTTAAGACTCGTTTCCCATTTTCCGCCGAATTTTCGAGGCATTACGTGTTGAATGTCAGAACTCACCGCCGTGCTTTTGCTTTGATACCAATGCGAAGAAGTAAAAATATTAATAAAAAATAATTAATTTAGCCTAGTGATTTATTTTTTATCTTTATTTTTATTTCTTCCCGTAAATAAATTACGTAAGACGTTCTAATTTAAATTTTATTATGCCTATAGAATGATAAAAGAACAAAATAAATGGGAATAAATTAAACTCCATATTTATTATTAGCATTTTATATTTCAAGAATTAATTGCACTATGTAACCATAATATAAACAAAAACAATAATATTTATATATCTCTACTATAAACTATATTACTATATTTAAAAAATATAATTGAAAGTCAGCATAATTGATTAAATAGCGAGTGAATTTTACATTTACCCAGCTCTAAAAATGTAGAATTCGTCGCCATAACAATAATAAGAAAAATAAAAATAATGAAATCTAAAAAGATAATATAATTTTGTATAAAAAAAATAAATTAAAAATGAAATTAGCTTTAGATTAATAGTTAACAACATACAATTTAATATATCATCAGATTATTTACATATAGCTTATAACGATTTCAATTGAAAATCATCTATAATTGATATTTAAAATTTGACACTTATTAATAGTAATAATAGTAATTTTCCTTAATATTATTTGCTGATTATAATTGTATGGAGCGGAGATTATGAATTTACCTATAGCGTGCAGGATTTGTTTACTTTTGCTGTCTGTCGTCTTCTGAGCTCGCTTTCACGTCTTTTGGTAATGCAGACTGTAAATTTTTTAACTGTAAGTTATATTAAATTTACAATAAATATATAAATATGGGCCAGATAGGCCGACGACATTAGGAGGTTGGCGGGAAGCGGATGGGTCCGAAAAGCTGAGGATCGAGTGTGTTGGCGAGAATTGGGGAAGGCCTATGTCCAACAGTCGACAAAACATGGCTGTTGATGATAATGGTGATGATATAAATATCGGGGTAATGATTTATTATTTATTAATATTTTCATATCTTCGTTCTGGTAACAAGGCGTTGAGTAATCAACACGCAATGTCTTAAAAATTCAGCGGAAACCGGGAAACGGAGTGCCTTAACACTATGATCCCTCTGCCTACCCTGCTATATGCGGGATAGGGTGGGGAAAAAAAATATTATAATAATCTTATGATGAGTAAAATAATTTCATTTTTAATATAAAATTGCCTTAACAAAATTATTAAGCTTTATTTTTATTTAACTCACCTCAAATGGTAATAAGAACATATTGTTGTCAGAGCGACGGCCAAATCGAAGGCGCATAGACGGAGCTCGCACATCTCGCTCTTGTTCCTATAGAAACAAACATTTCAATGAAAAATATCAATAAAAATCGTTAAAATGATTGAGAAGTTTCACAATGCCATATAACTTGTAATTCACGTAGAAGCAATAAAATAAATAGTTAACAGACATAACAACAAACTTTGTATATATAGTTGTTGTCGAAACAAACATTTGCCGAAAAGTCAATTTAAACAAGACTTCTCACCATCTAACGATATCTCATACATTTTGCTCTTGGAAGTGTAAAATTGGGACCATTTGTCGTAATATAGCTCAATTGTCGTAACAACGAATAGTGGTTTGTTAGGGTGAATGGGTTCGTTTCTCGCTTTTACAACGTGTTGGTATTTTTACGATCTTTCAGCAATATGAAATAAAAATGCTAGATGGAGAATATAAAATTCTAGCGATTCCTATGTGAGTTTGCCTGCTTCAACTTATTGTTATATTATTGCCAAATTATACAAAATGTTTACATAAATTGTAGATTATGTATTATTCTGATGTAAAAGCTACAGTTACAGTAATTTACAATTACTGTAAAGTTTCGTCAAAATCTATTCAGTAGTTTAGTAAACATCCATCCTCACAAACTTTTACATTAGTAGGATGTTTTTTTGTCGTAAAAAAATTACAACAGGTTAGGTTTTAATGGTTCAGTTTTAAAGGAACCTTATACATGTATTATGTATTATGTTATTTTAAATTGCTATTTCATATTACAACAATCAAATTTGTAAACAAGCACCTAATATTTATGTATTATAGATATTAATTATTTATATACAAAGTAATATTGTTCGTAAAATGTACTCTTATTTATTTTACTTATAAGGACAAAAAACAAACCTCTTGGGGAAAGATGTGGGGTACGGCGCGTTCGTCGGAACGGCGCCCAAAACGTAGGCGGACGGGGGTTCGCACCTCGCGGAGGGAAAGCAGCTCATCCATTTCGTCGAGCTGAAAACATAAACTATTTTTCTTTCTATTTCTTTTTATTTGCTTATTAACTATTAATGACTATTATAGTTAATAATAGCATTCAATCTAATTTAAGTAACTTTCGTTTTGTCTATTCTATATATCGTCCAGACACTATACGAATATGTACCTCGTCGAGTTCATTAAGTTGAAAACGCCATCAATCAGCGTTCACTAAATCAAGGCGTGGCTAACATATTTAGTGATTACATTATACTAATTCTCTATTTTATTTATAAGTATAGAACACGTAAGTAATAAAAAAATGTTTATTATATAAAATATAATATTATCTTAATTGGTGTACAAATTGGATAAGGTCGCTATACAAAATCAGTGAGATGATGGTAATTTGAAATAAACATTGAATTATCGAGTTCACTGGCTCATGAAAATTGTAAAATTATAAAGATTTTAATTTTCTTATCTTATTAATTTATACATGTATTTCTCGTTAGAATAATTAGATCAAATTAATATTTATTTGAAGTAATATCAAAACATTCGACTTACTTATTATAATCCTGCGAGAGTTCTTTCAATTTTGCTTAATCTTTCAATGAAATTTATTCACGTTACAGTAAATAAATGCCTTTTTGGAATCAAATTCGAGTTTTATCCTGTTTGTAGCGTACTTTTGGCAAATGTAGCAAAAGGGATAGCTTTAAGATGACTGTAAGTAATACTGTGGGTAACGTTATCCACTTTTGTTTGGGCTTTGTCATGCATTATCCACTCGAGAATATACAGTGATGGCGTTTTTGTGGTTCCGCAAATAACATTGTCTCGATTTACATTATAACTTGATAGTAGTTTCTTTAGAATTCCGTAAAATTATTTATAAATAAGTAGATCTTAGTGACAATTATTAAGCCAGTACATACTAAGATTATTTATATTGAATTGATGAAAGATACGCATTTATTAAATAAAATCTTATGTAATTTACGACTAAATTATTTTCGAACGAGCGATTCTAAAATTAGTAATAATTAGTATGTTTAATAGATGGTAAGTGTCTCACGGGAGCTTGAGGTGGCATGTCAGGATCGGAGCGGCGTCCAAAACGCAGCCGACGAGAGGGTGACCGCACGGACTTGCGTGCCAGCGCGTGCCCGCCCAGCGCGTCGTGCTGAGCTAGCAGGGCGTAGAGCCCGCCCAGCGCGTCCCAACCACTTCGACTGTCGGATACCGCTGATGACCCTTTTATTGTGAGAATTGTATTTTAGAATTTATTTTTATATTCTTATATATTGAGGCCATTCGTGGCACATTCGGCGGAAAGTGGGGAGTGGAGTGTCACAACACTAGGCTTAATCTGCCTACCCTAGCGAAGAAGGTATATATGAAATATAAATCAATATTTTTTACAACCAAATAAAGACTTCATATCGAAATTGTGACAGTTTAATACATAAAGTTCCTGAATTTCATCTCAGACAGACAGTAAGTAAGTAGCCATCTTTACTCCTTTGAGATTCTGATGAATCTTAAACAAGAAGTTCAAAATCGATTTTGTACAGTATTTGACGAATATATATACTATTTTATACTGTGTCAAATATAGTAAAATATATTAAAAAAATACTATAATGTTGCAAAAAATATTACTTAATTTAAATATATGATAATTATTAATTTAAAAAAATAATGGATAAAGCTTAATAACATTCAGGTTCTGAAAGGTAAATTGTAACCATGTTCTTCGTTAACATTGTATTATCACAATAAAATATGCAAATACTTCGTTAAACCACCTGATTCAATTAGTCGATATAAAGCGGGGCAGACCCCTGCCTAATGCCGTAGCTTCGTAGGTGTGGCATACCTTGCTTTTATTATTAGTTTGTGAAAATCTCAACGATTTAAATTACAAGAGGTAATTTATAACTAGTTTTGTAATAAAATTTTGTTTCTGTTAAAGTTAGCAATATTAATTAAAAAATAATTTGGGAGTGTTCAATAATAGTTTTATTTAAAGTAAAAAAAATAAACATTATTAGGGTGCTTTGAGCACTATACGCAATATTAGAACGATAAATACAAAATTTTATATATTCAAGACCGACGACTTTTTGTTACAACTAATACAAACAATTCCTGTTCAATTCAATTGCAGCTTCCCGCTGTACCCCGCAATATGGTAGATAGATGGAACCTAGTGTTAACACTCTCCGTTCCTGACTTGCCGTCGGGCTTTTACTTTAATACCAGAGCGAAAATGTAATAAATAATAATTCTTTCGCGCGGAAATTGAACCCACAACCGTCGCGATACAGTCACACACGCTTCTGCCCCTCTTCTACGACAACTTCAAAGCCACAAGAGTACATACATATATATATTATATAGTCTACTTATAATATATAATAGTATATATGACATAAAGTCATAGTTAAGATTTACGGCCACGTCCATCATGCTATGGGAAGCTAGATAAATACTCTCGAATTAGACATGGATAATTTGAACTGTTTATTTTGTTCCGAGCGTTGGTAGAGTAATTGCTAGTTCAATTTGGGTAGGTTTGTGTGTTTGTTTTGAACTTGTTGTCACACTCATTAATACGGTCAACGACCATACAATATGTATGAAGTGCGTGTGTAGAATGCTCTCTGGAATTTCATATATTGGTGCTACTTAAACCTACTTTTGTTAAGCGGATTTTTTTCTTATCTATAGTTTTTAGTGTAAAAAAATCTCTGGATCTATGAACATTAAATATTATAGTAAAAAAATGATATTGAAGAAGATTGTTTACATGAACTATTTTGTCAAAACACGTTCATATTATTTTTTGCCAAAATTGTTGTATTTTTGTCTATTTGTATGGACATTGCGGAAAAATGGCTTAACAAAAATTTGCATGTAATAATACTTATATACTAATTGTGATAAACAAAAATATAAAAATATTATATAACATTTACAATATACTAAAAAAATATAATTTCTATATAAATTCTGCATATTTGGTTCAAATCTTACTCTACTCACCTTCATACTGCGAAAGAGCCTGTGCGGAAGATGCAGGCAAAATGCAAATCGCCGAGAGGCCGTAAATTGCCAATACCAAAATAGTGTTCCGGAACATATCTATAACAAGAAACGACAGGTTATTCAAACAGCAGTTAAAACTACCTAACTAGCTGTTAAAGTTAACTATTTTTTTAGTCTTCAAATATGTCACATACTCCGGATTATTTTCTTTTCATGACTAGTGATGTTTCTAATTATAATGCATATTGACTTTTACCATATAGTGTGCTCCTCGTAAAGAGAGAAAGAGCTAAAAATACAATAGAATTTTTTGGTTATAGAGTAATTGAAGTACATGGAGCCCACTTAATGTATAGAAAGTTGAGAATAAAATTCTCAAATATTCATATTGAAGCAACTTACATACTAAATGATAATAGGAAATAATAATAGAAGAAAAATGTTTAATACGCTTAAAAATATATCTTGAGGCCGCCTTGCAGTAAACGCAACGGTTGTGGATTTGATTTTAATTATAAAAATAATTATTTTTTTCTCTCTGGTAAAAAGACATAACGCGTTGAGTCGGGTAATGTCTCGAAAATTCGGCGGAACGTGTTAGGTGCAATGTCTTAACACTAGGTTGCTTCTTCCGGCCCTGGCTTTTATGGGATATAGCGTGTAGTTACCAAAACTATATCTAAACAAATAAAATGTTAACATAAAAATCTATATTTAAGACATTTCAATAACATCTCTTTAATTATTTTAAATTAACATTATAGCACCAAAACTTCTATATTACAATATCAAAACAAAATGACAGTAACATATCATAATACGAAACCTAATACGTTAAAAGAACGCAACTTCGCTTAACATATTCCGAGGGTGGTGCTGGTGGAAAAAAAAAATCATTTGTGTTGAGTGTAACATATCTATCACGTTCAACAAGTAGGGCACCGGCAGTCAACGCTGTTCGTGCAGACTCGGCACCCGTGACGTCATCAATCAGGCTTATCACTGATGTCAAGCTAGTATTACACACGCAGCACTTTTGCTTCTTTTCGTACGCTTGTACACGCATCGGTGCGTATGTTTCATAATATGTTATTGCAGGAAATGGATTCCATTTAGATGGAAACTCGTGTGGAATATTTAGATATTTCATATTTTATGTATATGTTACATTGATATATATGAAATATATTGATTGATTGAAGCTAGTCACTAAGTTATAACTAAATTGGGTCTATCCTTACTCGAGGAAATGAAGTATTTAATATTTTTATTTCTTAGCTTTTTCTTTTTTACCGCGGCGTTGAGTTCCACCACTGCCTAGAACACGCAATGCCTACAGAATTTGTCGAGAAAATAGTGAATTTAGTGCCTTCACTATGAAATGGAGTTTGAATGGACTGGCTACTGTTTATTTATTATTTTTTAAAAAATAATATTACTTGCTATTAAAAAACACTAAATATATATTTTTTCTTATATAGATAGAGTTGTCTAGCAAAATTTTCACAATGATAAGTGGATGAACGAGCTTTTATATGAAAAAATGTTTGAACAGTTAAGCTTATGTTACTCATAAGACCCTACTAAAATGTGTATAAAGCCTTGTTATTTTTACATATTATAAGATGGTTATAAGAAAAAATTAGTACCGACATTTTAACAGTACCTACTGGCTTCTTTTTACCCGACTGCGCGACACAAAGGAGTGTATGAATGTATTTTATGACCTTGTAAAGATTTTAGTTTTTCATCATTTCAATTTTCAATCTAATTCGAGGTAGCTTCGGATTTATATCGATTTAAATTGTTAAAAAAAATATTCTAGTTCTATTATGAATTATATATTTCACTTCAACAGGTTTAAATTCTTTCTTCTAATAAGTAAGTATTTAGTCGGATTTTTTATTTTTATAATTTACATTATTTTCATTCGTTTTTTTAGGCAGAGACATGCAGAGACAGCTATGTGACACCGTTACCTATTAAACTAATAGTAATGCTAAATTTTAATTTTATTTCTTTAATGTATTTTATAATAATACGTCCATACCATAAACCAAAAAGAACGATGTAAAAGGTCACAGGTGCCAACATGTCATTTCAATACACAAATGTACCCAATCATCCCTATTGGATGAAACTCGACTTAATTTTGTTATTCAATACAAACTTACAATGGAATTCTCATATGAATATTCACTTCTATAACAAGATAGTTGGTACCATATGGCACCTATTAGTAAGTTAGTTAGAGCTTTGATCCATGACATAACTTCGTAGGTTTATGATATGGAACTTGCAGTTGGTAAAGTCTGGCGAGCTGGTGCATATTGCCTGTTTATAGATGGTACTTGGAAATTGCAAAGATATTTCTGTTTTCACAATACAATACAATACAATACAAACACAAACTATGTTAAGTTATTGTTGTCGGAGTGGCCGTTTCAAAGGAGTTAGTCATGGGGAAAGAACAATAACTATTGGTTTCAAAGCTTTTTCCTTTGCTTTTTCATGTACAAAAATTAGAAAAGTTAGAATCAATTTTTGGTTAACTTTTTTTATATTATTATTTCTAAGAAATATAAAAATATTTTAATTAAGAAACGCGGTTCGTGTATTACCATAAGATTTTTTAAAATTTCTTGTTCAAATTATGTTTCTCATAAGCCCTAAGAAATAATTTTTAACTGTGGTGAAAATACTACCTAGAAAAATATGTTGAACTTAATGAATTATAATTATTATGTCTACATAAACATTTAAAATACAAAAAAAAAACATTTAAACAAGTATAAGTCTTTTATACTATATTTTTGTCAATGATAATGAAATCTCAAAAATGTCTTGAAATAAGCTTGACTTCTTCCAATAGAGGTCAAATAATTATTTTAAAAATAAATTTAAAGAAAAACATAATACTTTTGAGTAGCTTATTTCGTCAAACTGTAAATAGTAAAAATATTAGATGCTATACGCAAAAATGTATCGACATTATAATCATCAATCTACTAATATTAAAATGTCAATTTATTCATGTCATATATATACTCGTATATGCTTTGAAACTTAATAAAATCATGATTGATGATATTTTTTTATGTTCTGATTCAAATGTTTACAGATAGCGAGCCTTTTATATTGGCATCTGTATTCATTTCCAAAACATACAACGACAGACTTTGATATCGCGTGACGAAGCTGATGTGTGAAATGATATTAGGATACTTATTTTAGCTTTATGATGTATCCCCTACATAGAGAGGTAGCCTGAGGGAACCTGGGAATCTAGTGTTAATAAGACACTTCGTTCTCATTGAGAAGCTATATGAACTTTCCTAATAATTTCCGTATACTGGACGTCTGGAAGTCAACGCCTCGCTTTGCCTTGTTACCAGATTAAAGAAATGAAAATGTTAAATATTTCATCACGTTCACTTCACAGTACATATGAAACAAAATGACTTCTAATTTTGTAAATAACTGTTACTTAGTATGTAATACATATTAACAAAGTCGAATGTTCAGTAGAAACAATTTCCAGGACGGTTTATTATAGGTTCACACTTCATTGTGTAAAAAAGTAATAATACATATTGGAATTATTACTTTTCCATTTTTAATTACCATAGACTAGCCATATTAAAATATTTTTAAATATATTTTTTCTTAGCGTTACATAATATAATTGATAGTAAGCTTTTTAAATATGTCCAAACTCAGTGCCAACTCTCAAATAAATCGACAACTAACTGTATTGACCTTCCCCGCCACTCTAAGAGCCTTTGCAATTCCATCTAAGAGTACAAATACTGTTGTGTTTACTCGAAGATTGATTTTTATATGATTGTTTTCGCTGTCTATTGTTATAATAACAGTTTCCGGAAGTTGATTTGCTGTATTCTCTAGCGAATGCTACTTCCGGTAAGTTAAGGGTTAAGTTACATTATAGTCTTATAACTTATTGAATTAACGACATGAGCCAAGTAATATCTTCATACGTTAATTAACAATGATACATTTAATGAGCAAAACGATTTGAGGCTAAATAGATGTTCTAGTATTCATTAAAACTAAAAAAAATATTAATTGATTGATTTCAACTCGTATATTTTTCTTGTTAAATAAATTATTTAATTATTTATTCAATTATTTTCACTGACATTTATCTCGATTTAATCAAATATTTAATAACAGTAATTAATGTTTCCTTCCGTATTTAGTGAAAGCATTAAGTGTTCCGTTTTAATTATTCGGCATCAAATTAAGTTCGACATCTTTGTAATTCGAATATCATTTGATTCTATTCTGAAAATATCTACAATGGAACGCTTCAAAATTTGAGATAAATCAGTTTTATGTGAAATATTTTAAAATAGTTTCCTATAGAATTTGAGATGAATCAGTTTTATGTAAAATATTTTAAAATAGTTCCCTATAGTATTTGCTGTCATATCTATGTAGAGGTGATGGAACGGGGTGAACTAGACCCGTCTTTGATCTGCCATGCGGGAAATTGGTCGGCGACGCGACTCGGCGCCACCTGTACCTATACACTATGCTTAGCATTAAATTTGTGCTTATAACAGTCCGCCAAAATAATTTTAAAAAATAGATATGTATAACCAAAAACATGTATTATATAAACATACAATATTTGATATTTTCTCAAAAAACATTTTAAAAATAGAAAGGGTCTCACTATTGCTGTTCTTACATATTCATACCTATATTACAAATTCGAAAGTAACTCTGTCTGTCTGTCTGTCTTTTACGCAATCAGGGCCAAACCGCTAATTTAATTGTGATAAAATACTCATATATACTTGAAGGTCTCGAGATGAACATAGGATACTTTTTTCTCATATTTGTAATATTTTCGATATATACCAATATATTAAAATACTTATTAATTTGACACGCAATTTATTCCGCCATGTTAATAAACACCGTCGCTATACGACCGTTGCTAAGCAACGATTTGCAAAGTTTGTTGTTAGAAAACATCACCCAAAATGAGCTTGCTTAACTCATCTCTCTATTGAAAACTGAAAATAATTTCATAAATATATTTAATAAATATTCATATAAATCGTTTACAGTTCTATAAAAATATTTTTTTTTGCCACAACCTTTATAATAATATTCTTCATAAACGAAACACGTCTCGTATATTATTTTGATAACAAATGATATGCCTAGGTCTATAATATATCACTAGGTTAAATAAGAAATATAAATTGCTGTCAGTCTAAGGGCAACCTCGACGACAGAATGTATTACTAGATTCTTTACGCCGTGTTTGATGATGTTGTGAATATGGAAGTCTTATGTTTACTTGATATTTAAATAAAAATTAAATAAAAAAAATTAAGCTCCTTACTGTGTGCGGGAAACAGCGTGAAGATAAAAGAAAAAAAGGAAGGAATTAATACGAAGGGTAGGCAGTAGGTGCCTAGTTTTAAGGTGCATAATATTAAATATTTTATTTCCTCCTTACGAACGAATGGAATTATGGAATCGAACCCACAATCGATCTTGTTTACAGTCTTTTGCGCTACGACTAACCTATAAAAGTGGCATACATTGTGCTATTAGACTGTAGAAACAAATATGCATTAGAGAGTTGACACGAGTAACTTTATACAAATTTATGGCTATTTATCGTATTAAAAGTTACATGACACTTTAAAAAGTAAAATGCAATCAGCTCTCTATCTTTACCAACACGAGCCAAATGTCTATTTTGGTAATCATAAATTCGTCATTTTAGTACTCTGCATTACTTTGAAGCGTATAAAAACTGTATAATTTGATTTCTGTTATTACTATACTGTGAAAAGAACAGGTTATATTTAGACATCTTATAAGAAAAGAAAGTAATTATTAAAAAAATATTATAATTTGTACAGTATAACGGCACAAGGGCGTGACTGTAATGCGACGGTTGTGGGTTCGATCCCCACTCGAGGAAGTGAAATAGGTATTTATGTTTATATTTCCATTTCTTCGCTCTAGTGTCGAGGTTAAGCGCGGCGTTGAATTCTGCCACTTAGCACGCAATGTTTCCAGAATTCGGCAGAAAATAGGGAACGGAATGTCTTAACACTGGGTGTCCAATGCCTATTCTGCTGTATGCGGGATACAAGCGTGAAGCTGATAAATTATGGTTGAAGTTATATATGTTAAGTATAGAAGAAGTTATATATGTACTAAGTTATATATGTTAAGTTGTAATTAATATGTTATTACAGGTTCACATCCGTTATTTGCAGTGTCTGTCATCGCCTTCGAAGCACTCTTCAGTTAAGTTTAATTGGTTTCAAACCGACAGGTTTCGGAAGCCTAATAGTTGGGATCAATTCTATTTCTCTTCAGGGAAGTTCAAAGATGTTTCATAAATTTAAATTAGATATCAATACATATATTGTTTTAAATAAATATGTAAATTGTTTCTTTGTTGGTCGATAATGTTCTAAAAACTCTTGACACCTCTCGCTCGAAAATTTAAAAAAAATACCTAGTTATAATTTTTTCTGTTATAGATTTACGTATATATGGTTGGCAGTATTTTTTTACTTAGACCAGCGAAAGGTACCTACATATTATATGGACATTTTATGGTTCTACTTTATGGATGACTGGTGAAAGATATTTTGGTAGTGTATATCAATATAAAATTCCTAAATAGTAAAAGTAAAACTACGAAAACTAGTTTCAGAATGGAATGGGGAGAATGGGGTACTCCGGAAAACATGACATATCCAAGTCCTTTCATATTGCAGTGAAAAACAAACATTACTGCGCCATCGATTCGACTGTCCGGGATATTGGTAATACAGGTGCACGATGATAGAAACGTAATACGATTTTGAACTACAGTTAAAGCATTTTTCAGAAATATTTTCTTTTTTCTATGGAGAATACTTATTTAATTATTATTTTTATTATCAACATCATACCTATTTACTAAAATGGTAGTTCATTTGACATTTGTCTAGCATATAGCAGAGTAGGCAGAGAGCAGAACTTTGTGATAAAACACTCCGTTATCTACTTTCGACCAATTTTCGAAACAAGCCGTGTTGGGTAGCCGAACAGAACTCCGCGATTTTTTTGAGTGAAGAATCAATTCTTTTCGAAGAAAGAAACATAATTACTAAAATATTATTAGAAACATAATACTAATAATAAAATTGATTTTATTGCCATAATTCCATTTAAAATCACAAACTTATATATTAACCAAATAACGTGACAAGCTATTTGAGTTAATTTGAATCGGAATTCGGTTCTATACAACCAGGACTTTAAATATAATCGAAAACCATTTTGAAATCTTAAATACCTTTATTTGGAGTTATGAATTCGTTATTTTGTTTTATTGTATAAGGGTAAAGTTTAGAAACAAATGTTAGGATTAAGTAAAATGATGAAGATTAATTGCTAAATATCGTTTGTATTAACTTTTTGATTGATTTAAGTAACTTTTAAACGTTGTTTATGAAAAGGTTACTAAACGCATAGAATAGGCTGTCTCATGAATTTAAAGTCATTTCTTAAAATTTTATGATATTACATTTGTATTTTAATTTAATAAATTTATATAAATTGTTTTTTTTAATTTTGTTTATCTGTTAGTCAAATTCACATGTTGATTGTTTTCTTACAATTCTGCAATCTTTACAAACAAACAGGTCTTACAGCTTGTTCTATACGAGAAAAGTATGGATGTTGTATTATAATTTTGCTGCCCTGAAATTGTCTTCATATTTTTATTGTAGGGGGTAGTGTTTTTAATGTAAATTGGAGATAATAAGATGTATTTACACTATGTCCATTTTTAAAATTTATTTAATTATACATAGGATGGAGTGTCTTAACATTAGGTTCCCATGTTCCCTTTGCTTACTTCTTTATGTGCAGGATACAGCGTCGCTTTACGCAAAAGAAGAAAAAAATAACAAAAAAATCATATCCATTACATTCTTTCGTTACAATTGCCAATGTATTCGTTAGTCCTCTGAGGAGTGATTTTGAGGGCACTAATTCAAATGAGGGTTTCGTAACGTAATTTTCTCTCTCGTTTAAGATTTATTTTATAAAATAGTTTCGACATTTCCAGAAAACGCGGGAGCCGTTTTAATTTATTTTTAAGTTAAAATGCTAAAAATATATAACAAAATAAAATTATATACGTATTTTTTATTTCACAGAAGATGAATTGCCGAAAGGGAAATTCCTAAAACATTTTTGTATTTTGTGAAAGAACAATAGGTCCAAATATAACTTAGGTAAAAAATAAAAAAAATGAGGAACGGAGTGTCTTATCACTAGGAACCTTCTGCCTACCCGGCTGAGTGTGAGATACAGCGTGAAGCTGTTCTATTTATTTATAGCTTAGGATTTAAATTATAAATAGAACTGTACGTAATATACAGTTGTGGTTGTAAGGTATATGAAACATGAAAAAATAATCAAAACAACCTGATATGCTCATTAAAAGCGGACTCAGATCGCGGGCTCGTTTCCTGCTCGCGTCCGGTGCCCGCTTGTTACTCTCATGAATAAAATACATCCAAAGGAAAAATAATTTCCATCACACCCTTTCCTAACTTTTGCGGAGTAACCTATCTCTAATTTTGTCAATTTTATTTCGTGCCCAATAAAAAATGTATTTAAGTTTTTTTTTATGTAAGCATTATTAGTTAATTTAGTGGGGAAATATATTTTTTTAGGTTAGTAGCGCGGTTGGGGTATAGCGTGTCGCGAACGGTCGTGGATTCCATTTACACTTGAGGATGAAATATTCAATATTATAATTTCCTCGCTCTGGTAACGATGCAAACTACGGCGTTGGTTTCCGCAAGTCAACACGCAATGGCTATAGAAAAAGCAGCGGAAAGTGGGGAATGAAAGTGTCATAATGGGAACGGATTATCTACACAGTATACTATGTGCGGGATACAGCGTAAAGAAAGAAAAAAAAATGTATAATTTTATTTGCGCCTTTTGTCCACTACGACCATTAAATAATTTAGTTGACGTAATAAATTTCCACTTTTCAAAACAAGAAACAATTTTATAAGAATTTTAGAAACAATAGTTTTTCTTATTCTTTTAAAATACAGTTACTAACGAGTAAACTTTCATAGCAGTTGTACTTTAACAATAAAACGACTGTAGTTTTCTAAACTGTGTATAAAAGTTGCATAGTGTTTGCTTTAAGCAAATATTCCTTGCACTTTTTGATTGTGAAGGTTTAATTTGACATTTATTTGAAAGAAAGTTGATGCCAGTTGCAGCGCAGGTGTGGTAGTGCGACAGGTTCCATTCCCACTCGAGAAAATGAAATATTTAATATTTTCATTTGTTCGCTCTGTTATCAAGGCAAAGCGTGACGTTGAATTGCTCCACTTAACACGCGGAGTGTCTAAACACTAAGCTCCCTCTGTGTACTCTGCTACATGCGAAATACAACGTAAAAAAATGTACGACCTAAAACTATTGTACTCATAGTAAAAGTTTTCTCTACGAAATGATATTTATATGACGTACAAAACATTTGTCCCTCATGAATATTCAATAAACGATGTTTAGCAATGTCCAACGTAACTGGTACAGTTTTCAGCAAAGCCATATGTGGTTTCTGGTAGAACCTTGTATTTCTTGGTTGCTGTGATTTCGACGAACTACTCAGACAATAACTTTGGCTATGGAATTTACATATTTTCTAGGTATTTTGTTTAACGTCTATATAAAAAAAATATCTGTCTCTGTCTATATAAAAAGGTAGAGGGAACATAGTGTTAAGACTCACCGTTCCCCCCTTTCCGCCGAATTCTGGAGGCACGACTAACGTCTATCTAATTTAAATAAATATATACATTTCAAAGCAAAATTCTCATCGAGTATTTAATGTTTATGTGCTACAATATAATTGCTAATTAATATATTTCATGAAAAATTATGAAATACTACGTAAACAAAGGTTTTGCTTACGTAGTATCTCGTAAATTAATCTTATTTTTTAGAAATGCTATAAACAATTAGTAATACAGACTGTAAATTATAAATTAAATTAAAATTAAAATAATGGCCGCAGATTAGAGACATGTGAAGGCGCATAAATTGTGCGTATTAAGGAGCTGGTGCCTTCGAAACAAATGTTTGCGGTCGAGTTTACTTCCACGCGTAGAGTTCTTGCCGTCCATCTAGCAACTTATCAATATTAGAAGGAACATAATAGCCTGTAATATATTGATTCTACGTATTATTTGTTTAATAGTCCTTAATATATATTTTGTATTATCATTAATTAATTATGTATAATTTTACATTTCATGGTATTTTTTTGAATATTGAAATATCCATATTAAATTTATCCATATATCCATATGGAAAACTAGTGTTTACAGTACTTTTGTTATAAGTAACATAACTATAGTAAAGACACGTATGAAACTTGACATAGTAATTCAACGACAGGGCTTCGGTGTCACGTCATCAAAGTTCAAGACTGGATGCAAGCCCTTGCATATTTAATAGAGATTGATGACATATTTCGTGAGTAGCAGAATATATGATAAAATGTATAGAAAATATATTGTTAAATCATTTTTGTTAGAAAATCCATACATTAAGTTAATATTGGTAAGACGATAATTTTAATATAACGTTTCACCCGCGTGAACTATGTTATTATTAATTTCTGTCTCCATGACTACGTCCTAGTGACGTCTATGCAAAATTTGAGACTCCTAGCATTTGTAGTAACGAAGTTTCATACAAACTTTCGACCCCAAAAACAATTTCGTGATGAGTGAGTGACCTTTCGATTTTATATATACAGATTAAATTAAAACTAAATGAGTAATGGTTTATCTCAATATACTCGTATAGTAACAGCAACGTGTCGAACGGATTACACGAGTTATAAATCTTATTATTTGGGTCCATGTTAGAGGCACTTGCTAATCGCATTGGGGCTAAATCAATTTATTGATGCAACGTCTTCCGTAGTTAGGGCTTTAATCAGTAACTCGTATCCGCTAAACACTATGTCTATATTGTTCTATAACCCAATTCATTCTTGTTTATTGTTCAGTCAAAAATTATTAGTAACTTGAAAATTATTTATAAAAAAACGTTTTTTTTTTTTAAGAGAAACCGTCCAAGCACTCTCACCTACTAAGCTATACGTTCTCATAGAGCTACGTCGAAATTCTTATACTTACAACTTATTGAAGTTGTTAGCATCTCTATAAACGCGTGGGTTCAAATCTCGCTACGTTCAAAAAAATATACGTTTTATTTATAACTATTGTTCCTTTCTAAGTATGGCATAGCACTTTAAAAAATGTTAAAAAATATTTGAAAAAAAAATCTCTAAAATTTTCATCTCTTAAAGAACAAGCTTCGGTAGCAACTGAGTCACAGTCTGTAGTCATGTAATAGATAGGTCTTATCACATACATAGTGCCCTTCCAGCAATGAATAGGCCCCATTGTGCGCAACACAAGTGTTTACCGAGCGAGCCTTAGCTAAACATTCATAATAGCGCACTTCAACTTTCTTTCTACATTATTGTTCACATATTCTATATAACGAAAACCTTTTATTGTGACCACATTTAAAATATTTAGCTTTTCATATATATTTTTTTATATTAATAAATTCAATAGGTAAACACTTATGCCAATCCATATATTCCATGGCATTCGCTATTTCATTATATAGGTAGAGTACTAATAACTTGTTAATTAATTAATTATTATTATACTTGAATTAATTAATTCTTAATTATTATATGAGCTCTAGAATATACTTTTTTTGTATTTTATAAATGTATGTGAATTATTATACCCATAGTTATAACAAACTTTCACTGGAATTGAGAGTAGTTAAGTTAGGCATCATTCTTTTAAATTTCCTTACAAAAGCCGAATGTTTGTATATTCAACTTTCAGTAAAATTTCATACAAATGAGAGATATATTGCCTAAGTTTGAATAGTAAATCACAGAATTTTAAACGACCTCAGCAATACAACATGGGAGATATGGTTTTGAAAGGGGCGCTATGTAATTACGTCCAAGATGAAAAGATCATTCTTCGAACTTATATCTGAGAATATATTTTAATGAATAGTACATAAGTATAAGAATATATATACTCGTATAAAAATGTTGAATGCTTTTGCTTGCACAAAGTACAAAGCATAGAAATACTAAACGAGCACAGAAATGATCCGGTTTTTAAGTGAATTGGTCGGAAGGCGAGAAACAGTGTCTCAGCGCTAGGTTCCCTTACTAAAAAACCGGAGATAAAATATTATATAGTTCAAAATTTAAGTCAAGGGAGGGGGCTCCCGTGTTTAAATACTCGTATATCCTAGTGGCTAGTATAATAAGTATGTAATGTACCTACATTACAGTATTAATATAGCTAATAACCGATTTTAATACTATCAATAAAATCACAATATAAAATTTACAGAATCCAGCAAATATATTTCAAAAGTACTTATTTGATCGGCAAATATACCTGCAATTCTGTGCAACAAGTCTTCTCTATTTACAATCGTTTTAGATGTTTGTTAAAACCCACTTAACGAAGTCAACGTTAAGGAAAATCAAATATACCTAATATAAATTTATTACAAAGTGTGAAACAAAATAAAGAATTTCATTAACACCGACTTTCATTTTCGAGTGTATTAAACATATTTAATCATTGTCTTGTTTTTTGTGAACTAAAGAGGACATTTTTTTTTAATTTAGTTAATATTAATGTCGTAATATAAAAAAAATATGAAATAACAATAGATAGATTTAGGTGTTATATTGTCTCTATTAGTAAAGCAATACTTAGAGCTAGTACATTTATCTAGTAATATTGTTCTTTTAAAGCCAAAAGAAACACAGATGCATTCTTTTATCTTTTTCTATATCTTTCATTCTTTTTCTTTTTCTATATCTTTTTTATCCTTGTCAAACAAGCAGACAGAGATCAAACAAGCAGACAGAGATCAAAGGTAAAGAGACAAGAAACTTGTCTCTTTACCTTTATGACAAGATAACGAAGGAACAAAACTTTATAGATAATAGATTCCTTTACTAATATTTCTACATATACTCGTAGCAGAAAAGAAATCTTCGTAAACCATAATAGCCGTCTCGCAGTAAAGAGAGAGAATTAAGAGTAGGTGTTAATAATACCCAATATACTCTCCTCCCTACAATCGTAACCCACACTCGATTAGCTGGTCGTCTAACGTGTGAATTCTTTGATTAGACGAGACTAGCCAATTTGACGAAAGCACAGTTTATGGGCACGTGCGTTTTATTGCAACTATCTTAGCGTTTGCTCTTCTACTTTTACTTTTATGTATTGTGATACAAATTAAATACGTATAAAATGTTATTTATCTTGTCAATTCTATTTATAGGTGCGTTGAGTTTTAATTGCTTTTTATATATATTTATAATAAAAATATATTTTTCAGGAAATATTCGGACGCCTTTAAAAGTATTTTTTATAAATATTTTTAAAGGTGTCCATTTGTGTGTGGCATTGTCTGACTATAAAAAAAACGATTGTGGGTTTGATACTCTTTTGGGGGAATACGTTACATATTCCTCTCTGGCAAGATATAACACGGCGTTGAGTTCTACCACTACAATTTCGGGCGGAGAGCAGAAAATTGACTCTCTAAACTCTAGTTCCGAATGGGAAGCGGGAAACTATATGAAACGTAAAATACATATTTACTTCACACACCTAAAATCTCTGCTACAATCGTATTTGTCGTAATTCGTAATCAACTCACGTACTTCGTCAAATTAATTTATTGTATGTTTTTGGATATTGAACGGTATTTACCCGAAATCGGCGCTAAATTAAAATACTCGGCGTGCATGTTAATTATTTAGTGTTTGCCTTGTGTTTTATTTGTAAATTCAGTAAATATTTAACTTTAACAAAATAATTAATTTTACGAACCTTATCAATTATACTATAGAATTGAAATATGTTACAATATTATTAATTTGTCAGTTATTTATACGTAGATAAGCATGTATGAAACATAGAATAAGTAAAATAGTCGAATATTAGAAATCAGGAAAATCTTATAGATATTCCTGTTGCTTTTCATATTGATTTAATACAAATCCTATATCTTATAAAACAAAGTCGCTTTTCGTGTCTGTCTGAACTTTCTAACTCTTCTTCTTCTAAACCACCCAACGGATTTTTATACGGTTTTCACCATTAGGTCGAGTATTTCTCAGGGAAGGTTTATATATAGTTTATTATTTGTACATTCTTATGTAAATTAACATAAATACGATAAATGTGTCTAAAGTCCTACCCGTTGAGACACTTTCGCGCATGCGCTGCTTTAATGGTAAGTACTACATGAAAATAATGTACTGGAGTATTGTTCCTCTTAATAAGATCTACAAAAAAGTCCGCGATAGCATATTTTTATCTTTTAAGAATAACGTGTAGTGATCATATTTCTGTCTAAAAATAGTAATTTCAATATATTTTTTATTGTGACGGATATTTCTCCATAATGGTATTAATCCTTATCCTTTAAAATACTTTATTAAATTTCTACGTTAAACGAAGATAAAATTTGCTTTTTACACTATTTCAAAATTGCGAATAGTATTAGAGAAAAACGCATTTCATTGTTGACACATCCCGCCGTTGACTCATCAGCTGTGCCGACTCAAGTTTTACTTATCCTTTACTCTCAGCATATAAATAATTATATTAGTTACGTAGGCCATTTAATGTAGATCAAAACTGTCTTTTACTGTTTTTTCATTTTAATAAGTACTTTAGAAGTTGTTATAATATCAAAACATCCTTGCTGCGAAACGCGCCCCGCGACGTTTTGCTTATACAAGCGCGTCATGAGCAGTCATCGGTGGTTCAGTGGTAGAATGCCCGCCTGCCACGCGGGCGGCCCGGGTTCGATTCCCGGCCAATGCATTCTATTTAATTTTCCTCACAGGCAGCCACGTAGTGCTTGCTTTTCATCAGGGACAGAATATCCTCTTCAGCATTAACCACAAGCTCGAAAAAACACCCGCCCGCTATAGAGGCATAGCAACGAAGATTTAGATGCGTTTGCACGTATTGGATAATTGGAGTTGAATGTATTATTTCAGCGCGATATATTTGGTTTCATATTTTTTGTAGTAGTTATTAGTAGGTAGGCTTTTGTTTATAATTTATTCCGTTTAAAAATAGTCATTTAACTATCTAAAAATAGTCATTTAAATATATTTTAATAAGTACTTGAAAAGATTAGTAGCACAGATTTAAAATTACGGTACCTACTAAAAAATCCTTGCTGTGTAAAACAATTGGAAAATCCTTATTGAAACTACGAAGCATTAGAGTTTAATTTATTTTCACATTATCTTAAGTGCTTTGCAAACATACATTACTAGCGGACGCGCGCAGCTTCGCTTGCGAATTTAGGGGTGAATTCTAATAACCCTTCATGGGTTCAATGAAATATTTTTAAGAGTCTAAATTTCAAATTTTATAAAAATCGGTGGCGATTTAAAGATTTTTCCATACAAACTTTCAACCCCTTATTTGTACCCTTAGGGGGTGAATTCTAGAAAACCATGAAACACATGTTCATTTAAATATTTTTAAGAGTCTAAATATCAAATTTTATAACAATCGGTGGCGATTTAAGAATTTTCCATACAAACTTTCAACCCCTTATTTCCACCCTTAGGGGGAGAATTCTAGAAAACGATGAAACACGTGTTCAATTAAAAAGTTTTAAGAGTCTGAATTTCAAATTTTATAAGAATCGGTGTCGATTTAAAATTTTTTCCATACAAACTTTGAACCCCTATTTCACCCCTTTAAGGTTAAAATTTTTCAAAATCCCTTCTTAGTGGATGTCCAGATTACAAAAGTAAACATCTGTCCAAATTTAACGTTTCTACGCACAGCGGTTACGGCTGTGCGTGCGTCTTACCTCAGTCAGTGAGGACAAGTCCTTTTATATATATAGATATGAATAATCCAGTAGTAAAAGCGGGCGAAGCCGCAAGGGGGTCGCTAGTATCTTATATTAATAAGAAAATATAAGTAAGTATGTAAGGATAAATTATTTTTAATGTATTTTCGCCTAAATCCCAGAACGTTAAAACATAAGCTGTAATACTCGTGTTAAAGTAACTAAACCCATTAATCTTTAACTACAGACGATGGTTGACCCGTCACTTCGAGTTACATTACAAGAAACTTACTTTCGAGTATAAGGACATTAAAGTTTGGCCTCCGTTAAGTTGCTTATATATTCTATATATTTGAAGATTAGACTAACCAAATAGATATTTTATATGTGTTTTATATTATATTTTGCAAAATATATGTAATTAGAAAAACAAATTTCTATTATTCCAATTTAAATAAAACTTTTCGTGTTGATAAAGAAAACTCGGTCAAGACGTAGGCTTTTAAATTAACCAGAAGTCACGTCACGGTCTTATTAAAACATCCCCTATAATATAAAACAAACAAAGAACGATATCATTATAAGACAACTTTGACGTAAAATTAAACAAAATAAACATTGATTCATAGAAAATTATGAAAATAATATCTTATATTTGAGGCCAGTGAGCACCAGCTTGTGAATTTAAACGCGATAGATTGTGGGTTCGATTTCCACTCGATGAAATACAAATATTTTAAATTTTCATTTCTTCACTCTGGTCTCGAGATAAAGCGAGGCGTAGAATTCCGCCTCTCAACACGCAATACCAGCAGAATTCAGCGGAAAGTGAGGAGGAGTGTCTCAACACTAGGCTCTCTCTGCCTCTCCTGCTTCATGCGGGATACAGCGTGAAGCATTATCAAAAAAATATATATCTATAGCAGAAGTCTACATTCACACCGTATAGCCAAGTATTGCAATACCGAGCATATCCCTCTCTGATAGCAGATGAAAGCCGCAACGGCCACCGTTTGTGCGACATGCAATCCATTCAAGACCACAAATCGATCACACCCTCACCCCATGGGGTGACATTCAACAGATATTACATGGATTAAACGGAGTAAACACGTGTCTTATTCTTATTGGATTAGGCGAAGACAGATGAATTAGTGAATGTTTATGTTAGAACTAAAACGAAATGAAATACGATCGGTTATTAAAAATTGACAAACTTAAGTTTGCGGACGTTTTCACTCATTTTGTATGAAACGGAATACAATAATAAATTGGTAATATTTTTTTCTATAAAAAAATCCATAAATGTTAACTTTTGGATTTGTTTTTCTTTATTCGTATTGCAAGTTGTCGCTTCTGGCCAAATTTCGTAATTGTAGGTCCACGCGAACTCTATTCTTTTGATTGCGTTGACTTAAAAATTTGATTTTTTTCTATGCTCCAAAGGACAGTAGATCTAAATATGTAATATTAATTTCTGAGCTTTACGTTCACGCAAAGTGGCAGACGATCAGACAGACAACAGAATGATGATTAGGGTTCCATTTTTTCCTTTTTAGTTACGAAACCCTAAAAATTATATTAACAAATATAGAATTACTAATTATTTTCCCTATAGAATGCTCCAAATTATATATTTGTCTAAAAGTAGTTCTTTTTTATTTTTATTCTAATTGTATACTAAATATAGTTTTACTCTGGTTCTGCGTTGTAATTATAAATATAACCGCCAACGTATTCAACGTATCATTTCCAAGCCGCTCATTATATTTTTAATGAGCAAAGCCTCTTTTTATAATATACCCAGTAATACACGTGGATGCGCGTTTACTTTTCATCCCAAGTATACTTATATACTAAAAGATAGTTATTTTATTGTAAACATTGTAAATAATCGTACTGGTAGTAAATTATAAGGAAACTGTTATTATAATTATTCAAAAATGATTTTTATAGGTACAAAATTATTATTAGATTTTTTTTCGCTTCATTTTAATTGATAACAAATAAATAAAGTAAATAAAAATTTCTATATTTTTCAAGTAATTGACCAGAACGGAAAACTAATGCGGAACGGAATGGAAATCCAACTAACAAATTGAATGAACAAATAAAAAGTACGCACGAAACAAGATAACCGTTTTCCGCTAATCGATAAAGTTTATGATAACGATGAAATCTCTTCCTTAGAAGGACAGAGATAAAATTCAATATGTATGCTATAAATTCAACATTCATTTGTAGCTAAGCTAATAAATTAGCTTTAAGATTTTGAAAATCTTGTATTTGCGTTTTAGATAGATTTTTAATACGTCTTTCCATTAAAAATTTAAACATTAGGTAAAATCGTGTTTTCTTATTTTTATTTAAATATTAAATGATCAATTAACCGTTCCAGAGATTTCAGTCTGTACTTAAAGGTGAGGGCCTATAGTATTTTTTCAATTCTATTAGAATATATAATACAAAATTTGTACAAATTTTTCAATACATCGCTTAGATTTGTCTAATAGATGCTCATTTAAAATGTATATCTTTAGGGAATCTCTGTACAAAATCAAAACACGAACGTTATATTATGTATCAGATCAGCCTTATTTTAACTAGAAATTTGTATTTATAATTTTATTCTCATTACTTTATATGAAAAAATTAATTTAAATAAAAAGAGCAAATAAATAAATTAAATTATATAAGTAACTAGCGGCCCGCGCGCGGCTTCGCCTGCGTAAACAACGTTATTAATAATTTCTGTCTTCACGAGTACCTACGTCCTATAAGTGACGTCCATGCAAAATTTGAGACTCCTAGCATTTGTAGTAACGAAGTTTCATACAAACTTTCAACCCCAAAAACAACCCCTTAGAAGTCGAATATTGCAAATCCCCGTCTTAGCGAGCACCTACTTCCTATAAGTAACTCCTATGCAAAATTTCAGATTCCTAGCACATGTAGTTTCTGAGATTTCGTGATGAGTGAGTGACCTTTCGATTTTATATATATAGATAAGCCACAATTAAGGTACAAGGATAACGAGTGTTCAAATTTCTCGTATAACAAGTTAATTGTTTTCCATATGACAATTGACAATTTATTACTTTTATATTTTACTTTATTTAATATATTTTATTATTTTTAGCGTAAAATCTATCTTAAATATTAAAATACTATCAATATAAACAAATTAATAGTAATGTTAGCTTCCATCACGTCATTACTGTAGAAGCTTTCTAAGTGCATATTCATATTTCCGTTGCAATGGGACCGTGCGTCGACGAAACAATAAAATAGGTTTACGGGCGTCCTGTCGAGACGATTCGTATAATGCAGTCGTAAAAAGAGTTTATTATCAATGACAAAACACAACTCTTCCCTTTGAGAAACCTTTTAAAACCTTTAATCATCATATTCGTAAAATTGAAAATATACACATTGGACTACTCTGTAGATATTAATTGACGTAGCTTATTCGGCTTATACGGAATTTTGAAGACATTGAAGATTGAAGAAATGAAAATATTAGATTCCTCGAGTGGGTGTCGAACCCACAACCAGTCGTTTGCAGTCAAACTAATATTCAAACTCAGACAGAGTGCCTCTAAAATGATCCACATACAAGCATAAAGTGAAGAAATAAAAAGATTATTTTTATACAACTCGTTCCTTATGTAGGGCTTCAACGCAAAAGGTCATTAAAGCTCTACTAGGATAATTCAACCGTGAACTAAAATATGGCAAGGCGATATAGTACGTTTATTTTTAATTTTATGGCGTTCTTAATATTATAGATATACTTAAAATATCTAATTGCCCTAAATGTTTAGAATTATGGTTATTTTTGTCTGAGTAATTATAGTTGGGGGCCGCGACGATACGACGGTTTTGAGTTCGATCCCCATATAGGGAATCAATTCGCTATAACCCAAGGCAAAAGCACTCAACACTCAATGCCTTGAAACATTCGAAGGAAACTGGATAACAGTGTCTTAACACTACGTTCTCTCTGCCTACCTTTGCAGCAATACATCGTGAAGCTGAGTTATTATAGTGACCTCATTGTTATTATATTACTATGCATTCCGTGTTATTTAGATGTCGTTAAGTCAGCCGTATGAACGGAGTGGAGTACTGCGATAAGAAAATCCTACTCGAGCGTCTTGCATTAATTTTAAAGGATTGCGTAAGAACAAAATATTTGAAAATTTCATAATTTTTCATTGAAATAACGTCAATTTTATAATAGTAACGAAAGAAAAATACTACTTGACCTTACTAAATAAAATATACGTTTAATAAAAAATAAAAAAATACAGTCGAATTGATAACCTCCTTTTCTTACAGAAGTCGGTTAAAAATATATTATATTACCACATTATATACTTTAATAATAAATTATATAAAACTTTATGTTAAATTAATAAATGATATTACTGTAATATATTTTTTACAACCAATAGAAAAATACCAAAACATTTAAAGTAAGTATATCCGTTTAAATTCTTAGTGATGGAACGATTCAATTATTTGTAATTCCACGTGGTCTTTATTTGATTCGCGACAGAGCCACAGCGTGGAAGACGATGCGAAAATTTAATTTATTATGAGAAATCAAATTTTCGTCGTTAGTCATGTTTTCGGGTTTAGATTATACTTCCAAAGTTCACTTTAAAACAGCGTGACAAATATTATTAAGTGTAAATATTTAACAAATACTAAAGCAAGCTTAACGAGATAAAAAAAGTATCATCAAAATCGGTTCACCCAGTCCGAAGTTTTGAGGTAACAAACATAAAAATAAACACAATCAAATTGATACTTTTTCCTTTTACTTCCTTTTACAGAAGTCGGTTAAAAATAAGTAACAGTAATCTATTTATGAAGTGTCTATAAATGTATTAATACGTGAAGCTTTAATGACCTTTTGAGGTCAGTCGTGGGGCATGGGCACGAGGGTGTGTTTGTAAACGCGACAGGTTGTGACTCGAGTCGAATATTTTCTTCTCACCGCTCTGGTAATAAGGCAACTCAACATGCAATGCCTCCAGAATTCGGCAGAAAGTGGGGAACGGAGTGTTTTAACACTAGGTTCCCTCTGCCTACCCTGCTGTGTGCGGGATACAGCGTGAAGCTGATCATATGATTAGCAATACACACTTTTATATAAAGTGACATACACTATTACACATTGCTATGGCAACGCGTATTATCCGCGTCTATTCTATAGTAACTTGTAATGATACAATTTAGGATTAATTATATTAATATTTTAAATGAATAAAATATTGTTAATATTATAGATGGCGCAGAAGCACAAAGTGTGATTGTAAATGCCACAGGTTGTGGGTTCGACTTCCTCTCGAGAAATGAAATATTTATTATTTTAATTTCTTCGATTTCGGCTTTGAGTTCTGCCACTCAACGCACAATGTCTCCAGAATTCGGCAGAAAATGGGGAACAGAGTGTCTTAACATTAGGTTCCCTCTGTCTACCCTGCTGTATGCAGGATACAGCGTAAAGTTAAAAAAATTGGTGTCAACTTTGTAGCAAATAAATATCGTAGACTTAATGGCTTGCTACGAGCCGACGGTACGAGCGTAGTAGTTCGTAGCGGTTTGAGTATTATTTCGTTTAAAATGTTTACACAACTAAAACTGTCACATAATATTACATTTTTATATTACAATTTTTTTAGCTTTACTAGCTTAGAAGCTTTTAGCTAACTTAGAAGTCACTTTCATTCCTTACTTTCCACCGAAGGAGGTTCTGGAGGCATTGCGTGTTGAGGGGCGGAACTCAACGCCGCGCTTAGCCTCAACGCTAGAGCGAAGAAAAATTTAAATATAAAGTATTTAATTTCCTCGATTTTTTTCGAAATCGAACCTACAACCTGTCGCATTTAAAGTCACACGCTTCTGCCCCTGCACCACGAAAAGCCTTAAAAATATAAATTTTTAATAACAGATATTTATAAAAATAAAAATTATAAATAAATTCTTTCGGTTCGGTTCGAAGGCTTAACTATTTCTAACAAAGTTATTACTCCTATATAAGACTTTAAGTACCCAAAACATTATAGTATGCCAAAATAAGTAAATCCCCATACATAATATATGCATAATGAATATAATATGAATACTTAAGTTGGGTTAAATAGCTTAAATATTTCTGTTGTATTATTATTTTAAGTTTCCGCAGTGTTTCAGCTTAAAGAACTTTGATCCAGAGGGAACCAATTAACAAAGCACACTTAACACTGAGGCTAGCGGGACATTTTGACATTAAATATTTTATGAATTAAATTAATATTAATATTTTAATTTCTTTGCTCTAGTGCCTAGTAATATAAGCAACCTTATTTCCTTATATCATTCTTTATTATTAAAATATAAAATAGAAAACTCAGAAAAAAATACTGTAGCTAATTGAATTGAAGACATTGAATTTCACATTGGTTTACTTATGAACACTCTTCAAATTATATGTTACAAAAATAAATAGATTTTTCATATTATAAATTTTAATTTTTTAAATTATTATTTTAAATTACAAATGACTATAACACACTACTTGAGAACATTTATTTTACGATTTTAAACAGGAAAAATTCCAAGTACGTGTAATTACAGGATAATATTGAGACAAGTGGCTTATGAGATGGCATTAAGGACTTAGCGTTGGGTCAAATTTAATTAGTAAGCGGATAAATTGTTTATATTAAGTTACGTCCACGCATATATACATACTAAATGATTATTATTGTAAAGTTGAACAGAAAACAAGAACTTAATTCCAAGCATACAATCTAACGAGTCTATTCCTAAAACTTTAGTTTAAAATAGAATTGGTATTGCTTAGAATGAAATGAATTACAAATCATTATTGCAATAATATCTTTTCGTTGTAATAACATCAAATTTCTATTTCGCTTTTCAAAATAATAAAGAATCAACCATTTCGACAGTAACTGACCCAATATAGAAAAATAGATTGAATAAAGGTTGCCAATGTGATATTAAGTTACGTATTCGCCAACGAACTAGTCGAGATAAATTAAGTATGAATAACAAAACGAAATAACGGATAAGGCCAAAGAAAATGTGAGACTTACATGTCAATTAGCTAAATGGACACTATTACATTTCCTTTGATCAACAGTGATAATGTTTAATTTGTAAATCCGCCCGTACAAAGATTAAAGGAACATCAGCTGAGGTTGGAAGTACCGTGCCGCTTCACGCACTGTTTAAAGTTAGAGCACATTAAATATACTCGTATACTTTATAACGTAATGAAATTAACATAAGATATATAAAATAATATAAATGTAATCTACATATATATGAATTTTCATTCTTTCTGTCTTTTGAACTTTCCTAGGTTATAGGATAGTTTAGTACTATTAAATACTATTTATTCAATTTCACGTTGCAATATCAAGATTTATTTGAATTTAATGTTATAATTTAATTGGCATATTTGAATAATAATAAAAAAAATACATAACTTTTCACTGTTATGAGAAAAAAATACTATCAAATATTTAGAAGTAAATAGGGAAAACCATATTCACTTACGAGTTCCACGCTTTTCTACTGAAAGTTTAGAATCCATATATAAACCACTAAGTTAACGAGCCCGTATTGTATTTTATGAACTTTCGAATATGTCCGATTTAATTTCATACGTTCAGATATTAAGGCAACTTAGCGTGATTACATGTCACTTGGGCTGGAGCGAAGCATATAATATGATGAAGAATAACCTTATAACATAATTGGTAGACGTCGCCTTAAATTTCTTCAGACATATATCAATTTAGAATGTTACTTTAATTCAAAACAAAAATACATAAATCTTTCCTTTTCGTTTTTAAGCAAGAATAGAATAATATCACATAAATGTGAGTAATAAATTGAAAAAAGTCTACATAAATTAACATAACGTTCTGACGGTTCAACTGTCTAAAAAAATAGAGAAGCGTTCACTACAAAAAGGTTTCGTAAAATAAAATTCTGGAACGAATGATTTACTTTTTTTAAATGGTAGCTCAGTTGGGAGGGTGGTGGTTGTAGGCTTGATTCCCAATATGAGGAATCATTCAGAGAAATTGTACCCCTATTGTGTTTAGGCAATATGCAACGTCCATTAAGTCCACCAAATGTAATTTTTGGAGTAGGTTTAGATAAGCGTCTCCTCATTCGAATGAATAATCTCTTATTGTATACGTAGCACGAATTATGCGTGATAATTTAAAGAAGTAATTGCTTTAAAGAATTTAAAGAAGTAATTTTTTAAGCTATACATGAGCAAAATTTATATTTATGAACAACTTACTTCAAAAAGTTAACTAACGTCAAATAGTATACGCAATTAAAAAATGGAAACTTTAATCTGTAGTGGTATTTTAAAAAATAGTAAGTAGTTATTTTAGTGCAATTTTTTAAGAGGTCTTCTCTGAACAGACTGAAAGCTAATAAAAAATTGTACACTGTATAATGGAAAGTCAACATAGTCGAGACAGCTTTTCTATAAAAAGAAACCTTCGACTCTCCTTTTTGTACATAAAAATAGTTTTATAAAATTGTTTATAATTATTTTAGACATTAATGATTTACATAATATTTTTAGTATATTTAGTTAAAAAAGAGAGACCAAAAACGTCTACAAGATAAACTTTAATTATTTGGTATTTTATTATGATTTAGATATTTCATTTTATTACTATGATATTAAATTAAATATATTTTTCTTGGCTCTTTTCCTACGTAATATAAGCTTTTATAATTATAATTTTTACATCCGAAAGATTTATTTTTCAAAGCTGTTAAAGAAAATAATAAATATAATTTTATTATTACTTTAGAGTTAGGTACGTCTAAAATAAATTTCTGTTTTTATTATTTGCTATACCTTGCGGCCAGAGTAATATCATCTTTCATTAAATAAATAGCCTCAACGAGATTGCTTTTTAAGTAGCACTGTGAATTATTTACAATCATTATATAATATTTTAGCACTTTAAAAGCAACGATATTTTTACAGGTGCTGTTTATAAAGCTTTTATTTATGTATCTGGTTTTCTAAAACACACGATTTCCTTAGTAAATCTATAATGATATATATTTTTCATTATTTTAATCTAATTTTATAATTTTATAATAAATAAAATTACCTATAACGTGACGAAAGAAATATGAATAATAAATAAGGCACAATTTAAAGTCACTAAACATTTTCAATATAAGATACAATACTTTCTACTATAACTTCAAATCACTTGACAAGGGGTTAGATATAATTGAATAAAATAAATTGAAAAAACTATGGACGCCAACAAGTAACTAATTAGTAAATTTAAAATTATTAATCACAGCCACAATTCAGTAATTAATTTGACGTCCTATAATAAAAATAAATTTGTATTTAACAATACGAGATAAATTTCACATATATGTTCCTCACAATTTACATTAAAATCTAATAACGGCCCTAGCGGAAGTGAAAATGAAAACTTTTATCAGCTCGGAACTTACCTGACAAGTGTGAAGTTGGAGCGCGGGAAAGTGTTTCAGGGCAGTTGTCACTCCGCTGATACTATCGCATTCAATAACAATGTTTTTAGGCTTGCACGGCTTATATAGGACCGCGCCCCGCCCACTCCCGCCTCGGGGCGGTCCTGAAGCCTTCATGTTTGACGTGATCGCAGGTTTCGTGAAAACTTAATGTTGTTTCTTTATTTCAATTAGTTATATTGTTTATAACTAATTCCAATTAAAAACTTGCATTTTTCTAATAAGAACTGAGTAATTAGGATTATATAATTGAATGAAAGGTTATTATTGACTGTTACTGTTCTTTCTTGCAATTAAGTTATGTTATTGAAATATCTTTTTTTTTCATTTTCATAGTACATAATATTGTGGCCGTCATGGCCTAGTTGCACAAATGTGTGATTGTTAACGCGACGATTCTGGGTTCGATTTCCACACGGAGGAGTGAATTGCTTAACATTTTCATTTTGAAGGGTTTCTTAATAGTAGGTTCCCTCTTCCTATCTCTATATGCGGGATACAGCGTTAAACCAAAAAAATAATTGAAATCTAATACAATAAATAAAAATAAATTTATTCTCCACCAAGAAATTATTAGTTCCAAGAATGTATAACCTAAAAGGTAAATAAATTTAAATATCGGAATGCTAAAAGACCGTATTCCGGAGTCAAGTTGCATAATTGAAACGTATTTGAACTCTTTTTGAGTGCTCTCACAGTGCAAAAATATATGCTTTGCTGTTACGTTGCACGAGTGTCGTTAAATCATCAATGCAGTTAAACAAGCTATTTTAACAACCAAAAATTCTGAACTTTACTAGTGCTGAGTCCTTTTAGAACGTAAATTTATTTTATAAGCAATATTCTTATAAAACTACTGTACTTTAAAGTAAGGAAAAATTAAAACAGCTTCTTATTCCTTTTTCTGTTATACAAAAGTATAATATTTCAAATGAAATTCGTAGAACAGTCAAGGTGTTTTGTTTCTTTCGATGTTTTCTCTCAAGGGATATGTCTCGTATTCCCTAATCATAAATGTAAAAGATATTAAATCGCGGACTAATAGCTGGTTTCAGTATAGATTTTGTTAACATAAAGTAATTTAGTTTAAACAGAAATTTAATTCATATAAAATGTGATCATAAAATAAAAAATAGTTACAAACATGAAAGATTACGTAATTTTACAGCGATAAAAATGTATTTCCTCCTCAAAAAATTTTGTCTCCGGAATTCGGCAGAAAGTGGGGAACGGAGTGTCTTAACACTAGGTTCCCTCTGTCTATCGTGCTGTGTGCGGGATACAGCGTGGAGCTGATTTATTTTATTTGATTACATTTTTTATAGCTAACCTGATCGGAGTATAAATATCATATATACCTATATCAATCAACATGTAAATTACTATGTTCATTAAGATTTTCTTTTTTTAAATTATATTTCTATATAAATGAACTATTTATTTAATTCTTTTAACTGAAAAATACATGTGATTTTAAAAGCGTACTTATTTGCGTCATCACACTCATCAATCATACATTAGCCACTTGACTTATGTGTGGCTATTTACTTAAAATTCATTTAATGTCTTTCTAAACAATATATTTGGGATCTACAATAATGAGTTCTATCATATATACAGTTTTTTTTTATATAGTTAAAATAACGTAAAAATGTAACAATAGTTAGTTCTTAACTATTTGTTATATTATGTATTATGCTTATATATATGAGCTTAACGTTTAATATTACATAAATCACAGGCTTAAGTTAATATATTATATAGTAGAAACTGGCGGTAGAAGAAAGTCATGGCTAAGGAACATCAAGGAATGGACTGGAAATAAAACCGCCGTAGATTTGATTCATTTGGCTAGGGACAGGACTAAGTATACGAAGTTGACTGCCAACCTTCACTAGTTGGAGAGGCACTTTAAGAAGAAGAAGAAGAAATACGATTTTTTCAGGAAATCAAGAGACCGTAGATATATGATTAGAATTTCAACTCAATATCTCCAAGCGTTCCTGAGATAAAGGCTCTTAACAGACAGACGGACAACAAAGAGACCTTATAAGGATCCCTTTTTACCTTAAAAGATACGGAACCCTAATAATGATAATTCAATTGTCATTCCATTTATTTATTGATTAGTAGCTTACTAACCATCTATTATAATGTCTAATATCAGTTATATCTTCTTATAGCTTTACGTACTCGAACATTAACGTTTACTTGTACCCAATTTGTTTAAAATGGCTGCCAACTTGACGATGTTCATTTCTTATCCTTATAAAATTACCTTTCTCATACAATCTGAACACATCCTCCACTTTATCCTCTATAAGCTTTAATATAAAATGTATTTTTCTTTACATACAAATACTTATCTTTGTTAACAGACGAATGAGTCTCATGGGGGGGAATATGTGGCAATTTTGCAATTTCTATCAGACAGTGCAAGTGTAAGGAGTGTATTGGATATTCCTGATTACTGATATTAAGCTTGACATTTTACGACCATAGTTGACAACTATCATTTAAAAAGGCGATGGCATATCAAAACCTTCACATTTTTAGTATAATATGTTTATTTCTTAATATCTAAGATATTTTTAAAGTTTATAGTTATTGTCAAAGAGATTTTCACATCAGGAAATTTCTACTAAAAGCTTTATGAATGTGCTTTCGGTGTTATATTACTAAGTGGTTAACTTTAAAACAATATTTATAGAAAGAACTACGAAGAATATTTAAAAAAGTGTTAATAAATTATAGTAATATTTATATTATATTCCTTTTGGACCTAATTTCTAAAAATTATGTTAAAAAAACTTTTTATAGTACACTGAATATTATATGAATAATAATTGAGGATGTAAGATTTATTTATATTTTACGTAGAACTTTTTCATATATGACATTTAGTCTAAATTAAATAAAAAAACCTCCTTTAAGTATAAGCAATGTAGATATAGAAAACAATTTTCCAGTATTCTGTCTTTTATTTAAGATAATTATGTACTGGATCAGCTCTGAACAAGGCGACACTGTCGATTTTTATCTTAGTTATTTATCTACATGATTAAATTATGTTAGTCTGCAAAATATCTAATATATATTTATTTGTAGATTTTTTTTTTGTAAATAGGATGTTGCATCAAATAAGACAACTGAGTTGAGTGAAGTTAACAAAGTTTTTTATTAGTTTCACGTTTTTCCCGCATATCTGGATTTGAATATAAGGAAGTTATATTTTTCTTTCCTTCGGCATCACCAAAAAATTCCAAATATATAGTAGAGCTTAGTATCAAGACACGCCATTTCCTTTCGCACATTATGTGTTGTGTAAGGGAACTCAACGCTGCGTTTTGTTCTCGCTATAGCAGGATATAGGATTGAAATGAATATATAATTCATTTAGCTTATAGGGGATCGAACCCACAAACATCGTGCTTACGCTGACGCTGTCCCACTACGCAACGAAAGCCTCAATTACTTAGTTTTATAACGTTGAAGCAGAAATAATTATATAATTATTAATTAGTATTTTACATAATTGTTATTGGTGGAAATAAGAGAGAAATAATAAATTCATCTTACTTTGCTATAAAGTTACTTTTATTAAAAAAAATCTCTTACATACACACATGTGAATATAAACATATAGATAATAACAATTTTACTACTGAAACTGATTTTATTGTAGACACTTACAAAATACACTTCACCTTGGTAATATTGTTTACTTTAGGTGTCAAATGGTGAAAAGGCGTAATCAAAAGTCAGCGTGAAGACAGGAATACCAAATTACTAAAGAGCAATCACACCGTGTCGATAGTAAACCTTAATGGCCTATAAAAATAAGTAGTACCTATGGACTAACAGTCAATTATTGATTATTTTTCTTAGCCCAAAATTCGTCTTCTTTAAGTCTGAAAATGCCTGAAACTTTTTTAATTCTTTAAATCAATTATTTTATGAATTTAATGGTTCAGCTCTATTTTGTGTATGTGACCTTAATAAAATCCTATAATCCTACTGTAAATATATTTTAAAACGACAATTTTAATGAAAACATTGAAGTATCTATATTTACAGTTTATTAATAGAATATGCTCATCGAACCGCCTTGCATTGATCTGACGCGGACACGGCAGCGGCAGGTCTCTCCACCATCAGCCCTAGACTATTTTAGAGGCAATTAGTGCAAAACGCTACGGAGGTGAAGTCTGCACTTGTCACTATAAAATCTCTCTTAATATTCTATTTTCCTTTAAAATATAAGCAGCTTATTTATTTATGTCTTGTCTTGTCGCTTAAAGTATAAAGTTTTAGAATATTTCCTAATAAACATGCTTTGTGGATTAAAGCTTGAAATTAATAAAATGAAATTTAGTCTCTATAAAGTTTTATTATTATAAACTTTCTAAGAATTTGAGAACCTAGTGTTAAGACACTCCAATCCCATTAAAACATTTGCGTTTCAAACCAAAAACCTAATCCTAACTCGGACAGACGAACAACAAAGTAATCCTATAAGAAATTTATATTTATCATTTGACGGTCGGAACCCTAAAAAACAAGTAATTTCTTCTTTTATCTGTTATTATTATTAAACTGACTGTATATTAATATTAAAATTAAATCTGTAACGCATCGTCGCCCGCTCTCATTGTCTCAACGTAATATAATAGTGAACATTGACGTGAAAAATTGTCTCGCGTGAGTTTTCTACTAAACAGGAAGATTCACCGACGTCGAGCCTCGTCTGAAATATCGTTTGAATACGAGACTTTTATTTGGGAAGGCCTTACCTTATTAGCATAAAATGAATAGTTAATTAAAAATATAGAGTACATCTCATTTACCTTACATTTTACTTTTAAAGTGCTTTCAAAATTATACGAATATTGTACGTAAAAAATACATATAAATAATTATTGGAAAGATTCTTATATTCTTTTTCGTTAAAAACACAAAAACGTTCGAAAAATAATTGGTAAGTAGTGTAAGTACTGAATTAAATATGTATTCAATTAGCAGGAATCTTACTACAAGAGGCTTCCAGCCTTCCCCTGAACAAACTGTTTTCTTTAAGATCGAAATAAATTAGCGGTAATACCTGGCGGGCCGCGAAACTGTAAAATCCAATTAAGACCTTTCGGCTAAATTTAATATTTAAATTATCGTTAGAGATAAAATTTATAGTGTGTTAGTGTAAATGATACCTATATCTATTTGCATGGTCTTTTTATATGAAATAGAAAGTAACAATACAGTGGGAATCGAACCCATTACCTGTCGCGCCACGATTGGCCTCAACACTCTTTCTTGTAGGTCAATTTGTGTAATTTTGGCATATTTCATTGACATACGCATACGGCATACGTTAGTTAAACTGCTCCTCATCATCTTAAGGAATTACAAATATATCACGTTTTTATACAAAAATAATCTCACGCCAATCTTTTATTACTTTAAATTTTCCTAAATAAGATTTTAAGCAGATTTCCAAAAACTTATAATTTTAGGATTGAGTTATTCTTATTGGTATTCTTATATAGATATGCTTAATAGGAGTAGGACTTGTAGGAAATATCATTAAACGTCAGGATATCGTATGACTAGATAGATATCGATATGAATTTACATTAAAGTAAATTGCTTTCACGGTTGGTAGGTAATTGTAATACTCTTCATCTTCCCATAAGCACAGGTCACATACCATGTGATATACTCTACTAATATATAGACACAAGAAGAAGAAAAAGAAGATCTATAAATACAAATAATAACCTATAGAAACGAAAAAATATATAAGACTACCTACGTTTAAATATTTTGTCATAAATAAATAAAAATTAAGAATTTATGAAAATACTATATAGGTAAGTAAATAACTTTTCTCATTTTTAAAGCTTAAAAACATACTTAATGACAATAATTTTCGTCAACCAACGTACTAAAACCAATTCAAAAGTAAATCAATATATAAACGCATTCAATATTTTCTATTACAAAATACTTTCAGATCTATCTCTCCGCCCACGCAGTCTGGCTCTGGGCAAGATCTAACAAAAGTCTCTCAATCACGATCTTAAGTCAACGCTTTTTATTAGATAAGAAAGCAGATGTCGTAAATGCGTTAAACTCGTTAACTCGAATTCTCGCAGTGTTCTTTTCAAATCAATGGGTTAATTCATGTGGATATTTGGATTGAAATGTTTTATATTATCATTTTTAAGAGGTCGTGGTACACGGGCACAGTGTGATTGTAACCGCCACAGGTTGTGGATTCGATTCTCACTCGAGGAAATTGAATACTTAATCTCTCGAGGCAAAGCGCCTTGAGTTCCGCCACTCAACACGCAGTGCCTTCAGATTTCGGTGGAAAATAGGGACGGAGTGTCTTAATACTAGCTTCTCTCTGTGTACGGGATACAGCGTGAAGTTGATTTATTCATTTATTTCAACATTTTACTCAATGCTCGTGCTATGATGGTACCTATGTTTTTATAAACGCTATGTATTTAATTGAGGAATATTTATATTTTAGTAGAATACTCATATCATAGTAACATAAGTATACGTATTATTTAGTTCGTATGTTATTTAATGATATTTGTCACACCATGGGCCTCGTTCGAATTTCATATTCAATGTTTAACGAACATCCCTTAAATTTTAATGTGCTTAAAATAATCGTTACAATGAAGATGTAAGCCATTATCTAGAATCCATTTTATTGTTTGGATATAAAGTCTTTACGGCTCATTCTGATTGTAACACTGACAAGTTTATATGAATTTTGCTTATAACGTTAAGTATTTATTTATCGTAATCCTAAATATAGCCTATGCTTCATATGCGATGAGCGTGTCGATAAATGTCTCATTTATTGTTAATTAATTATGCCTACTTAGTGACCTTAATTGCTGTTTTTGTTTAGGTCAGGATTTTTCATTCGTTCATTTTTACATGTGAAAACTCATTAAAAATACATGGATTGTTATTTTAGAGTGTTAATTTACATTTAGTAAATTTACACTTAAAATAATAATTATATTAACTCCATTTGAGTTGGACGATATATCTTATATCTTCCAATATTTGATACTTTGTTCGTAGTATTTAATTTGACTAGCCTGTTGTTTTAGATTTCCATAACCTTTGTCGTAATTTTGGTGATCGCGTCTACTATAAATATTTAGTATAATCTAAACATTTTATAATATTTTTTGGATTTCACTATAAATATACATTGTACCTACATATAATGTGAATATCTTAAAAAATATATGAAAAACATTATATTTTCTAATGTTAAAAATAATGAAAAAAAAAATAGATTCAACTATTAAATAACTAGAAACGGAAATAACTGTTTTGTTTTTAAATAAATTCATTTTATTATTTATGAATGGAATAATATAGTTTGAAAGTAATTGGCTCAATAAACTCTCAAGATTTCAAATCGATAAAAATAAAGATTGATAGTTCAGTATAAATAAAATGCAATTATATACAGATTAAAGTAACAAAAATGAATAAACGCAGTTTCTAATAATTCAGAACAATATTATTTTTAAAATTGAACAAGTTAACACAACACAAATAAGACAAAAATATATTTTTGGACCTAGATAACCAATTTTAAATTTAAAATGCAATTATAACAGAGCTTTAAAGCTCCGTTAAGAATAATAAAATAGCGTGCTTTCAGAGTATATTTCATTTAATTCATGTTTTACAATGACGTCCAAATTATATTAGGTTCAATTTCACATATAAGGACCTAATATATCTACACCATACTACTTGCATTAATTTTAAACTGTTATACGGTAGAAAGGTTTTTTTGAGGTCCTGTAATTCAACAAGAACTATTAAATATATAATGATAATTTTATTTTTCAATTATGAACTGATACTGATACTATGAGATAAGTTATACTGATACTATGAGATAGGTTATAATATAAATTTTAACAATTTTAGTTATATACTCGTATATAATAGATACAATACAGAAATATCCCGGCATTTATATTAAAAAGAAACAACAAATAATCCTTTAAATATTTTTTATTAAGTAAAGTACATTACATAAGCTTGAACAAGACAAAAATATATTCCAATTAAGTATATAACGCGAAGCAAATTATTACATTTACTTCTGATACAATAGACACAAAACATTGATCTCAGGGATCATGGCCAACAACAGCCTTAACAATTTAATCAAAGATTCTTAAAGTTTGCCTCGCAAGCACATAAATGTTTCAAAAAATAAACATCATATAAAAACAAACTTTAAATTCTCAAACATTCAAGCGTGCAAACAGATCTTTCGCGTTATTGATATAAGAATAATAAACTTAATATATAATTTAGAAGTAACCAAACGGTTTTAATATAGAACAGAACTTCTTATAAGCACTATATACGGCACATGTACGCTCCAGTAACGTATAATAAGGCACTGACAGTGGTACATCTTTACTAATAAACTAATAATGTAAACTAAAATTGGTGGTCTTTGTACTTTCATTCTCTCAAATAATAATAAAGTAAATTTCTTCAAAATCAACACTGTATGCTAATAAACATTTTTACCTCATAACATACTATACATCAAATTTACTTGGGATGAATATAAGAAAGACATTTTCTTAATAATAATAGAATGCATACCTGAAATATAATATTTTTATATATATTCAACGACTTATTTAAAACTAAATGCTTTTATGTTCATGTTTATGGAACGAGAAGTCATACGTGTATTTCAACAGGACTAAAATTAGACTATAGACGTTCAGTAAACCTCAGATAACATAACAAACGTTTGCATATATGTCAAACTGTATTGTTAAATTAACCATATATAGTAAAAACAATGTGTAAATAACTCTAAAACAAATTAATATAACATTAACATAAAAACAAGTTAATATTTAAATATAACATAGCATACAAATAAATAATATAAGTAGTGTCATGTCTACTTTAAGTAAGAAAAATTCAACACAAGTTGCTAAGTAAAATGCTGTATAAATCTGTATATAATCGTAACCCGAAGCTGCGTTATCTTATCCTTGTTTAAAACTTAAAATACTTTATGCTGATTTCGTATGAAATAAATAAGTGGAATATTTTTAGAAAACATATAATAATTTTAATTTAGACTCGAACCCGCGCCTCTTGGAAACTAACTACGCCATACATTTTATTTGGGTTACAAGGGAGCCCTTAAATTGTTTATACGTTTTCTAAAATTATTTGTCTATCCTTAGTGTTGAACGAAACTTTAAAAATGTTCAAAATAATCAAGTAATAAGATTCATTAGAAAGCAACTCCAAACCAACTAAGGGCGTCCTCTAGGGCTCAAATGGTGTAGATTAAAGTGATAGGCGATAGAAAGCAATGCGGTGCGATAATCAAATATAAGTAGAAAGAATTCACTCAACCACTCGGTCGGGCTCGTTCTTTCTACAAGTTCATGTCAACGAGACGCCATGAGCCTTTGACACTGCGCCAGAAGATATTTCTTCTGCTGCTCGTCGTACAAGAATATCACCTTTCCTGAACCAGACGAAGGGAACATTCCTAGTACTTTCTTTTTGGCCGTTGGTATGTAGACGCCTTTAGCTACCGCTGTCGGTACGTCAGGGATTTCTGTCCATAGGTAGGTCCATACAATCTGTGCAAATAAACATGAAAAGATTTAGTATTTTAAATAAACTAATTATTTTCAAAAACACAACCGGCCGGCTCTAAAACACTTCAAAAACAATTTCAGTTATTTAATGTATATTTTTATAAAGACGATTAAGAAATTATTAATCTGCGTCACGATGTATCCCGCATGTAGCAGGGTAAATTCCCTCGACTGGTGTTAAGACACGTTTCCCACTTTCCAAGTTAAACAAAGAAAAAAATTAAAGGATTCATATAAATATATCATGTAATTAATATTTACTTTCAAAAATGTCATCCTTTTTTGGATTTTACCATTTGCATATTTTACAAAATTTCTTTACAATTTTTAATAATAAATGTGACTATTTAAACAAATAAAAAATCTAAATCACCTGCCAGCCGCCAAAAACATTATTCTTTTCTAAGTAGAGCAACCTCTTGTCAGTACACATGACCACTTCCTTGGCCGGTATCACCCACACGTGCGCTTCGTACGTATCAGTACTCACGAATTTACCCTGAAGGTCAAAACAGACATAAAATATAATAAATGCTAAAATATACTTGTATCTACAAATATTGTATTGAATAAAATAAAAAGGGCTAATTAACTGGATTTAAGCAGATTTAAGCAGATTTTGTAGGTATTATAAATTTTATTTGCACTTCGCAAATGAAAGTTATCCTACCTATAAAATTGTTATACATGTTTTTTATTTCAACTAGTAGACAAAAAGGACTTAGAGTTAATACATTGTTTCATATTCTGTCCATTTAAAAGTATCATGATTGATGAGGTTGATTAGCGGAACCTAAGTCCGAAGTTGGAATCAAACCAAAAGAGTGTAAAAAAAGACAGCATTAATGTTGTAATGTATCTTCTCAATATTTAACTATAAATATTCTTCCTGACCTTCTCCAGCTCAAACAGCATCTTGTACCCCTCAGCCTGCAGCCGCGAGTAGGGTCTGACTCCCGCGTCGGGAGCTAAGTAACGAGCCGCCCTACGTTTAGTCACCTCTTCAGATAGATCAGCAGCTCTAGTTTGTTAAATATAAATTATATTAATTTTTGTAAACACTATATTACAAGGATACAGAGATTGTCAGTTTTTTTCCACATGAATATGATAAAATTTAAGAAGTTATCATAAATATTTTTAGGCGGCGGGCAAAGACAATTTGGTAAATTACGACGAAACACAGTATATACATATTTTAACTATTATCATTTATGTCGTCTTTTACAGTCGCCACACAAATATAATAATGACAAAGTTGGGTTGGGTGAGATTAGTAATATTTTTTTTCGCTCAATAAAAGAGGCACTTCCATCATGTTTAGACTAGTTAAATAATAAACGCACCAATTAATATATTTTTATATATATAAATATATAATACATATCTATATTTTGGCAAAAGATTCGACGTTTGTATTTATATATGTCATACCACAAGACTAGCGAAATTTTGTTAGTTATATAAGTAAAAGCATTTTAGCAGTATCCTCGACCTTCTGTTAGGTATATCTAACGACTAACAACTTTATCTATAATACAAATAATAAAAACTCAATTATGACAAAACCCCACGCCGAAGCAATCTAATAAACTATGAAACATGATGCTACTCTACAAGTTGTTGTGAACAATTGCTTACATTATTCTAACAAATTCAAATAAATATCTAAAACCATTATATAACTAAATTAGATAAAAAGCACTGTTTTTATAGAAATTTATTATATAATTATGTCAAATTTTAATAAATATTACTAATTGATGATTTTTTTCTCTTTAAACATACAATAGTATGTTATTATTAGACATAACTCTCCAACGAAGTGCATATATTATATTGATATAATTTCTTACATCGTTTCCCTTCATTATATATGATTAAAATTATAAGTATTTTTACTGTATAAGTCCAAACGATCCATTATAACGGTCCAATTACTACTATTGATGATACGAAAACTAAACAACCATATACAAATAGAATCTAGCACATCAATTAAACAAAAACCTTCTAACAGACGCAAGGAGCCCCGAAGTAAAGTCAACTAAGCCGCCGACGGGGCGCACGAGGAGCCCTATGGCGCCCTGGCCGAGGCCCCGCACGAACCCGCCTGCGCCTCCGGCCGCCGCGCCCCTCAACGGCTGAGTCACTGCGCCGCGTACGCCCTCCACTACCCCCTGGCGTATCGTATTATATAAAAACTAGCTTCACGTCTTTTCCTCCAAAGTATGGTGGACAGAAGGGAATTTACTGTTGAGACACTCCGTTTCTCACTAGAGGAGGGAAATGATAATAATTCAATCCCCGAATAGTAATCGAACCCACAACTGTGTGGTGGGTGAGATTCAAGCCCGACTGCGATGTATCATTAGAAAACATATGGAATATAAAAAATACATCCCAATATTAGACGTTTATTATCGTAAGAAAACCAATTCGGTTACGTCGTTCGTCGTCTAGCCGCTATCACAATATCAAAATGTAGGCAAATAAAACAAAGAACACCAATTGGTAATATTACATGGCTATTGAGATCTGGATATTTATATAACTTTCTTTTAATCTGTTTACATTTCAACGGATCATTTTTCCTCAAATCTCGGTAAAATAAACGTTAAGGACTATTTGGAATTTATTTAAAATTAATTAGTACTTATTCGAAAGAAAGAGCGGCATTGAGTTCCACCGTTCAACACGCAATGCCGTTCAACAATATTATGGAGATAATTCAACGGAAAATGTAGAACGGAGTGTCTTAATACTAAGATCCCTCTGCCTACCCTGTTGGGTGCGGGATACAGGATAAAGCTGATTTATAACCACTTTACTAACAAATAATAACCACAAACAAGTAATCACTTCAAATTTGGACAAAATTTTATCATTAAAATAATTCATGATTAAGGACGATTATTACGATTACATTTTGTAATTTTGAATCTTAAAATTACAGATTACAAATAGTAATGACAAAAATCATATTTGGTTATTAATGATTTTTAATCTGTGACGTAATATTATTATGATTACATATAAGTTTTTTGAACACTTTGAAACTATTTTATTCCGAAACTGTTAGGACTACAGGGTTGAAACTTTGTAGGTATTCTTGTATTTTGCGAATTGCTTTTCGAATTTTGAACAAAAATAAAACGGGCCCAAATCGATAATAAAAGGCACACTTCCTGGTGAAAAATGATAGTAGTAAGTTCAATATGTATCCCTAATCTATGTTTGTATTTGCTGTCATCAGCTGACTCGAAACAAATATATTACAATTAATTTAAAAGTAAATATCATTAAGGTTTTTTTTAACTTTAACAGACTCTCATAGCCCATTGCAATTTCATGTACAAATCAATATCGAGATTATAATATTTTTAAAAGATTGTGTACATTGAACTAAGATTATATAAATATGTTAGTTGCTTAAAATTTATATGACATATTTGTTGACATTAATAAAAGTTTTAGACATAAATTTTTAGACATAAAATTTTATTTTTAGTTTTAAACATAACTATACATAATATAACAGATAAGACAAGCGACATGCTTTATATTATACATAAAGTTATTTTAGTTTTACATTTCCCACAACCCTTTTAAGCATAGCATTAACACTAAAGAAACAGAAGATTTATAAAACGTAAAATAGTATTTATTTTAAGATCAGTAATATAAAATAAATATTAACATTAATTAATTTCATCAGTTATTATTTATATGTACTTTATGACATATTATTTTTAAGAATAATTGGATTCTAAATATTTTCAGTGAGATATTTTTTAATTAGAAAATTTACAAATCTCTGTTTTCCTTATCTGCTCTATATAAATTAAATACAATGCTTCCACCCGTTACAATAACATGCACGTATCATAGCATGCATAAAAATAGGGTTGCCAGATCTTGGAATACAAATGTCCCAACTTCTTAAGTATTTTTACCTTGTGTTCGCGAACGCGACATTTTTGTGTTCGATCGAAAGGAATGAAATATTTCATATTTTATTTTCTTGTTTTGATAACAAGACAAAGTTCAATGTTGAGTTCTGCCACTCAATACGCAACATCTAGAAAATTTGGTGGAAAGATCCCACTGTCTACTCTGCTATATACGGGATACAGCATGATGATAACAAAATATATACCTTGTACGCTATAAATCTGCCAACCCTATTATAAAAGCATGCTACCTCTTGACTGCGTCGAAGGAGCCGGCCGCAAAGTCGACGACGCCGGCGGTGGGGCGCGCCACCAGCCCTACGGCGCCCACGCCCAGCCCCTTGAAGAAGCCCTCCACGCCCTGCTCGCGCGCGCCCTCTATGGGCTTCGTGAACACGCCAGTCACGCCGTCCACTACGCCCTGTTCGTTTATTTGTGCACGGAAAACACTTGTTTTAGCTTCAAGCTGTATCCCGCATACTTACTTGTGTTAAAGTTTTGTAATATTGAGTACAACATTGTATATTATTTCAAATTCTATTTTTGGCTAAAGTTTTTAGTAGCTATTTCGGTAGTGTGTAGTAGCTTTGATTGTTCTGTTGATGAAATCTGATGATTTTTATCCTTTCATAGACGAAATTTTATTGATATAATTATTAATTATAAATATAATAGAAAACAAATACATACCATAACAAGGCCTTTGCCGCTTCTGGCGAGGCCCTCTTGCAAGTTTGCGGGTGGTTTGTTAATATTATCTCTACGACGTCTCTGATAATCCTGTGTAAAAGAATGAGTAACATTTAAAAAAATGTGCTAATATAACAGCAACATATTATACTCCACCACCACCTAATATAATTGAGATATAATTGAGAAGTATCTGTACATTATGGTTCTATGTTTTATTACTATTCAAAAAGATATTTAAATGTAAATATGTAGTTTTTTTCTCCAATCAATGAAGACAATGCGCGACTGGATCTTAATTTTAACTTTATGCTAATAATGTAATAAATCGATCTTCTCCTGCGTAAAGGTCGTTTTTTAATATTCAGGTTCAACTTTTTCTTACTGAAATATCTAGAGTGGGTTATTATACCAGACTATTTTGAGACGGGCATGTGCCTACCCTTATAAATTAGGAAGAATACAAAAGTTGGAAGATAAAAATAAAATAGGTACCTTATCCAAAGACAGTGCAGCCAGACCGTGGCCCATGGCACCGGTGATGCGCGACACTGCGCCTGCCGCGCCGCCCACCGTGTGCCCCACTAACGACCTCACGCCCAGCATGAGGCCCTCCGCGAACTCGCCCGGCCCTTGGATTGCACCCTGGTTAACATAATATATAGCTTATTTTTAGGAAAAATCGAAACCCTTAAAGGATTACTTTGTTGTCCTTGTGTGTCAAGACCACTTATCGCGTATCTAGCTGAAAGTTATACCAAATAACCTACGGTCCATTACATAGTTTTTATATATCTTCCATATGCAATTAATATACATTATTGTATTTTACTTTCGACATATCGCACATTGATAAGAAGACTGTCACAGTACGAAAAGTTGAGTTTTTCGTAAATCGACATTATGTCTATGAGAAAGTACTTTTACAGAAAAACACAAATTTTCGTATAGTGCCGATCTTCTTATCAATGTGCTATATGTAAATAGCACTTTCATACCTGGAAAGGTTCATAGAATAGATCTTCCACTCCTTTTTTCAGGCCAATAACGAGTCCATACGGGTTTCCAATGACGTCAAGCCCCAAAACTAATACATATAACTGTTTGAGTGCTTGTCCCGCGTAGTGGCTTTGTACTTGACTTATCAATTCCTTTTGCGATAGGAACTCGTAGTTTCTCTCATAATACGACAACCTAAACAATTACAAAAAAGTATTGTATAAGAAAAACACTAAAAATCCGCTTTATCAAAATCCCAAAGAAATTAAAAACATTTTAATTAATTCTCTTTTTTTAATATTTAACATAAACACGATAATATTAATACTAAGTATTTTTATATGTTTATATTGAATCTATTATAATTATGTAAGTGCAATATTTATAGCATGTGCATAAACTTTACAGCCATAATATATTGGCATTTGATTATTTTATTGGTAATAAATATATAAAGAACTCACTTAAAAACGACGTCATTCATGTCAGTCAATGTAACACCAATACTCTGTAGCACTGTGCCTACAAATGTCGGCAACTGTGTTGCGCCACCCAGCGAGAACGAAACATGAACCTATACAAACATAAAATTAAAAATATATCATTACACAAGCATGAAACTGTCGCGGTGCTACGGCTGTAATCGCGACAGTTGTGGGTTTGATTTTCTCTGTCTCAATACGCCTTTTATGTCATTGACCACAATGTCTCAAAAACTAGACAGGAAAGTGAGGAATACCTCTTACCCTGGATATGCAAGATTCAGTGTGAAGCTAAAAATATATATATCACTGTATTTTTAACAAAATCTATAACAAAATAATTACGACGATTTTATAATTTAAACTCACTTATTCAATTTAAAATCTTAGCATAGTGTTTAAAAAAAAATCTGTCGAATTGATAACCGCCTTTTCTTACAGAACTCGGTTAAAAATAAGTTACTACACATCAGGTACAGAAGTAGTCTATTTATAAAAAAATATCAAATGTTGATTATAACTTACATACAATTTTATTTTTATAATAATTAACAAAGTGACGTTAGTTGTACAACGTGTGACCGTAAACACAATAGTTGCGAGTTTAATTGTCACTCCGTGAAATTATAATGTTCATATTATTTCCATGTCTCCGCTCTGGAAGACGAAGCGTGACGTTGAGTTATACCGCTTGAAGTGCAATATATTCGATGAATTGAACGGTGTGTGGGAAACGCAGTGGATGGACTCTATGATCTATATCTTTATCCTGCTATGTAGGAAAAAGCATGAAGCCTTTTTTTCATATTTACCTTAAGTGGCGATAAATGTAAATTATCATAGAAGTTTTTCAAATCTGACGCCGCGCCAATAGCCGCTAATGCTTCCAGTGGTTGCCTCGCCTTCTCAATATCTGATTGGAACGCATCCAACTATAATAAAAGAATAATAATGAAACCGGTTATTAAATTAATTTATGATGTCAATAGTAATAACAAAAGCGCGGTATGCAGTGCGTGGGAGATTGTCTTACACTCTTTATTGTTTCGTCACTCGTTGAATAATTTGTAAAATTGGGTCCATTTATACTTTTAAATGTTTTTGATGGGATAATTTTACATAGATTGCTAAACCTCAGAGCAGAGCAGAATTACGCGTCACAATTTTTTTCCGAATTTCTGTGTATTTAAGGTGAAGAAGCCTCCCCAATAAAGGTCAAAAACTATAGACGATCAGAAAATTATGCGCATATTTATTTTTATACAGAAAAAATTTCATTTAAAAAAAAACTAATGTTACTTAAAACATAGGTAAATTTCCGTTTTTTTAATAATAAAATAAATCTTGATTACTATCATGAATAAAAATGAAACAGCATCTGCTCGTAAACGTGGTAGTAGGTACCCTATTGCCTGCGTTGAATTCCGCCAATCATTACGTCTCATTCTTTGCTAAATTGCATTCATAAATATATAAAATTGAAGTAACTTACCGCCTCCTGTTCAGTAAGAAGGCGTGGCGGGAACATCCCCATGAGTGCATTGACGAGACCCATGTCTACTTTCACGTGGAACTCTTGTATGAGTAACTTGTAGTATTTGTACTGGCGCACGTTTGTGTGCTCCATCACTCGCTCCACTATTGATATCTCGATGAACGGCTTTGTGCCTGTGGTTATGTTTTTAAGTTAGACGAAAAAACAAAACTATAATCTGACTAAATTTAATGTGCTAAATCACCATAACAAAATATAATTATATTTTCATATTAAAATAAGATTTATTTATTTATTGATTATGAAATCCATATCTGCCCGTACAATTACTCATTGATTCATATTAAAAAGCATATTAAATCATCATAAAACATAACATCATCTGGTGTATCCAATGTCAGGTACCTGAAGTGTCGTCGTTGGCGAGCGAACGCGGCGGCGGCACGGGGGCCAGTAGCACGGGGAAAGTGGGCAGCGGCAGCTGCTGGTCCAGCTGCAGCCGGTGCAGGCGCGCGTGCAGGCGCCGGCCGTGCGCCGTCAGCTCCGCCAGCGCCCACACGCCCGGCGATTGCGTGCGCCGCAGCAGGCGCTGCTGCGGTCGCAGCTGGCGCAGCTCCGCGAAGTTCACCTGGTTTTAAATGCAGCTTAAATATCTAAACGAACCTGGTGTCTATTGATGACAAACCATTCTTCGTAATTCGTCCGAATTTGGAACATACCAGAAGACACTATTAAGATGAGGCTTCAAGTGGTCGGAAAATTCGAGATGTACTTTTAGATTTAGAGCGGAAAGAGAAAAGGGTTCTCTAGAATAACATAATGTATTTGAACTTAAGGGTTGCATTATACAAGGTTAATAGTATTTTGTTCTGGAATCTGGTTTAGTAAAAGCATCGAGGTGTTTGATTTTGTTACACGAAGTATCTTATCAATAGGGTCCCACTTCCACCCTGACATGTAAAAATGCTTCTTATTGTAGTGAAATCTCATAACCTTAAAAAAATATTCAAGGACTTTATCCCTTTTTCAAATAAATAATTGTTTGTAAAATTCAACAAACCTCAGTTTTCTCATCTATCTGGACGAGAGGAGATATTGGTTTATCGCTGATCATTTTCTCAGCTTGATACTTTTGGTATGCTTCTTCAAGTTGGATCGCTTTTGGACCTTCTATTTTTTTGTATCGACGCGCCCCAAATTTGCATTGTTCCCATATTATACCAGAACTATTGAATTAAAAAAATATATCAAATACTTTATGACAATGACTTGATATAAAAAATTTAATAAATTGCATATTTGATCTCCATAGAATTATAAACAAATTAACATAAAATACATAATTAAAATTAAATTAAATTGTCATTATCAAAGCAAACAAACATGAGTACCTAAACCTAAATAAAAACGATAATATTGAACTTATACGAAATACACATAATCTGTACAAATAAATAAATAACTCACTTAGATATACTAATATAAAGTATCTCAGTAAATTCCGGATCGTTGACCAAGGAGAGGCCCAGTCCGTGTATGGCGAGCACCAGTTCAGTATGCACGGGCTCCGCCTCCCCTATGGTGTGAGCACCGCTCGCCAATATGGCGTCGTCCGTGAATAGGACCACACGTTGCAGTCCGTCCAGGAACGACACCCACCATATACGTTGCGTCTCATTTATCCTGGATATTAGAACATTATTTAAACGTTATTACAAAATATTCTACACATTAATTATTATTATTTTAATTAAATAATGATCATTATTATAGGATATAGAAGGATATAGCAAATAATGGTTATTATATAGTTTATTATGAAGTATCATAATAATTATTTTTAAATTAGATTATACACTAGATAATACATTAAAATGTATAAATCATGATTCAAGTGCTTTTCATATATACATACATGAAATCTCCGATTCCATCTTTTCTCAATTCATTTTCAATTTCTTTTCGTTTATGTCCTTCAAAAATGAGTATACGTGATCCGGCTGGATTTTCCCACGTGAAAAGCATTTGGTGCATAGATGGGATTTTGCTGTAAAAATAATAAGACAAATATTTAGAAACATCGAAATTATCATAAATCAACGTAATAGGACACGAACTCGAACCTCTTATTACTCATATATGTTCCTAAATTATATTATTAAATAGAACATCATAATATTCGGTATAAAAAATAACTGAATTCCCTAAGTATACAACTATCTTATCTTTAGTATGGACATAATTATAGTGAATAACTCTATAACAAAACTTTGTAGATGTATTTCAAATCGTATGAAATAGAATAATAGTATTTCAACATAGTATAATATTCTCATAATTTTAATATTTATTTTAAAGGAGACCAACATTTTAAGACTATAAAGAAGTAGAATGGAAAATTTTCCTTTTCTTAGTATGTTATGTAAATAAAACGTTTTTTTTTTAAAACCTGCTAGCTCTTCTCTTCTCTCTGGCCCATAACTCTTTTTTGTATACCATTAAATTTTAACAATTTTTTATATTTGAAATATTTACTCTAAAGTGTACTCTAACACTAATACTACACTTGTTCTTATATGAAAAGACAAATATCGCCTTTCGCTTACATTGTCCGATGTGAAGATCGGCAACTTTACAGGAGAGCCCGTCAAAGTTTAAAAATAAAAAATTAAATCACGCTGTATCCCATATCCTAATGTTAAGACACTCCATTCTCCGCTTTCCGCCGAATTCTGGAGGCGGAACTCAACGCCGCGCTTTGCATCGACACCAGAGCGAAGAAATGAAAATATAAATTAAAAAATAAATTTACATAAATATTTCATTTCCTCCTCATCGACCCACAACCAGTCCCGTTTACAGTCACACTTTGTGGCGAAGACTGGCGAAGTTTAAAATGTTAACATTTTTTTTAACTCAACTTGGCTCGACATACTACAATGTTAGTGGGGACAGGCGATATGTTATGAGTCATAATATTATGTCTCCTGAGTTATATTTTATAATCTTGTTCATATTTCACTGTTAACAGAGTTACTGTTCGTTACTAAAAACATTATAACTGATGTTGTGCTGTATTTTAAGGTAATGATATTATAATCGGTACTGAATAACTCTAATTATCTACCTATGTTTCATAAATTTATAAATTCATCATCATAGTCATGAATTCGATGTAGGAAAAAATATATCAACAAAGTATATAAATTGTTTTATAATATACATATTTAAATTAAAGTAATCCTTGATAAATATACTTTATACAGGTTTTGTACTTATATTTTTATACTAGCGAACGCGCGCAGCTTCGTCTGCTTATTTGCACCCTTAGGGGTGAACTTTCAACCCCTATTTCATCCCTTTAGAGTAAAAATTTTTCAAAATTCCTTCTTAGTGGATGTCCAGATTACGAAAATAAACATCTGTCCAAATTTCACTTTTCTATCATCAGCGGTTACGGCTGTGCGTGCGTCTTCTCCTCTGTCAAGTCAAGGGAACATGTCCATTTATGTATATACAGGGTGGAAGAGGCAGCGCTCCTTTTACTGAAACTGCATATAGGGTAAAATATTTGAAACCCAGAATTAAAAAAAATAATCAAGGTACCTCAACAGTTTGGACGTAGGATTTTTTTTTCATTTCACGATTTTTATCCATACCTGTATTTCGTGTCACGCACACATACGTATGCGACATTGCCGTTTTGACAGGTAAGTGTATGCGTGCCTATGTTATACTTTACAAATGGCGTTTTATTTTAAAACGATAATTTTATTATTTATTTTATTTGAAAAAAAAACTTTTTCATTTTTGGGAATTATTTTTTTTTTCTGAATTATATTAGGCTTTTATAGAGTAGTTAAAACTGTGGTTTCATTTAAAGTGGTGCTGACAATTCCAGCCTGTATATAGATAAGTTAAAGATTAGTAAATATATCAATCAAATTCAAGTTTATTATTATTTGACCTCCATCCAATATCCACACCATCTCTTTAAAACGTATTGCGGAATATGCACGACAATAATTAAAATTTTGTCGCTTTATTATCGTACCTATACAAAATGTTTTAATTGTTTGTATAAATAAATAACGTACAACCCCAAACTGCAAACATTGTATTACGGACATATAGTAAAACGCTAACTACACAAGTGTATCTATAATTATATTACAACTTAAAGCAATCTGTTTGTCAACGCACTCGAGTGGTTACTTCCGAACAGCGTAGAGGTCGCGCGACTCTATCATGTTGTCTATAATAATAATATTGGTTTGTGTTATTATTTTAATTTCAATATGGGCCTATCTAAAACTGTCTTCTGGAATATGTAAATTTAGCGGTCATTTAGTGGGGAAAGTGGTAATAGTGACTGGTGCGAATACCGGAATAGGATTCGAAGCAGCTAAAGATCTGGCACAAAGAGGAGCTCATGTTATCTTGGCGTGCAGAAATTTAGATAAAGGAGCTATTGCTAAAGAAAAGATTATCCAATCTTCTGCAAACAATAATGTTGATTTGCTACAGCTAGATTTAGCATCACTTGCATCAGTACGAACATTTGTTGCGAATGTTTTAGCAATAACAGAACGCTTGGATATACTTATTAACAATGCTGGAGCTTACAACACGGGAAAAGAAAAAACCGAAGACGGTTTACTGATAGGAATGCAAATTAATTACTTTGCGCCATTTCTTTTGACTTCTCTGCTTTTACCCTTATTAAAAAAATCTGCTCCAAGTAGAATCATCAATGTGTCATCGATTCTTCATAAGTTTGGAAAAATAGATTTTGACAATTTAAATATGGAAAAAGAAAGTAACAGATGGTCTAGTATTTTTACACATAAAGTATATTGCAACTCAAAATTATTAACACTACTTGCAACTACAGAATTGGCGTTCCGACTTAAGGACACGGGTGTAACAGTCAACAGCTTGCACCCGGGATCAGTTAATACCAATATTATGAGCCAAATTGACATATACTTAATACGACTCTTTCTGAAATTAATGCACGCATTTCACAAAACACCTTGGGAAGGCGCCCAAACTATTATTTATTTAGCAGTTTCGCCTAAAGTTGCAAATGTAAGTGGATATTATTTTGAAGATTGCCGTTCACTACGCCCTTGCTCTTCGCCCCAATACTCCGAGATAGTTAAAAAATTATGGGATGTATCAGAAGAACTGGTAAAATTATAATTTTTGCACTTTTCTTCAAAAAACTAAACGTAGAATATAATTTATAGACATTACGATAATATAGAAAAAACATATTAGAAGTCATTATAGTTGTTGGTCAATTCTGTTTATTAAATCAATTATCATGTAGTTCAAGCAGGCGAAGCCACGGGCGGGCCGCTAGTTATTAATAAATTATTAAATGTTAAGACTTATTGATTGAGTTTCATTGACTATAACATATATTTTTTTTTATTTAAATATATATTTTGGCTAAACAATTCATCATTCTACAGATCAATAAAATCAAAATTAGATAAATAATAATTTAGATAATGAGTTTTAAAAAGAGGAATAAGTATATTAATATTTAAATTACAAAAAGTTGAAAAAAGTACCAGTCTAGGGAGTCTTACATTGCTATTTGCCGAGCACAATCTCGTAACTTTATGACAATATGATTCTCTTTGGTTCATTCATTTATTAAATACCAATATTTGAGTCAAGATCATTAGCCTATAGCTAAATTGATCTCTCTACATAAATTAGGCTACTTAATGCAAAAAAGAAAGAGAAAAGTATAATGCCTGTCCAAAGGAACAGGCCAGCAAGCAAATCCTTAATTGTACGAGCTGTTAATTTTAAAACTGATGTAAGTCCAGATTCTCTTTTTTCAATAAAATTAAAAATTAACACATATCCCTCATGGAACAGCTGTTCAGTTAAGTTAGCCGTACACATTCGCACAAGATTAGAATTTGATTACACAAATTTCAAATATATGCAAATTGTAGTTAACGGAAAACTTAAAGCAGTTCAAAATGAAAAAAGCACAAACAAACAACATTAACTCACCGAACATTAACATTGTCCTTCTCGAGCAGCGCGACGGCGTGCGGCGTGCAGTTGACGAGCAGCGCGGGCGCGTGTCCGGCGCGGTACTGACGCACCGTTACGTACGTGCCGCCCTCGCTCAGCTGCACCTCCACGTGCAGGCCGCCGTACTGCCCAACCAAACACCGGTATTATACGTTTGTAGACCAATGCGGTATCTCTAAATGAAGCCTCAGATAAAAAATAGTAAACAAAAAATTTTGACTCTCATAGGAATTTCATATTGATAAAAATATGTATTAGTTCTAACCCTAGTTTAGGTATAAGATAATTAAGAAAAATAAAGGTTAAAAATCCATCCGTAAATAGTAGTCATATTTTGATGAATCAGTTGTAGCATAGATAAGGCATTAAAAATTGATATAATTAAAACCAAAAGAAGATATATGTATAAAAAAGCGTATTTACCTCATTTTTGAGTTTCAAGCAGACGCTATGCTGTTCCGTATAGAGAAAAGGTGCAGCGCGTTCGTTGGAACCGGCTACGCGCAGTAATAGCAGCTTGTCGTCTTTTTCCACGACCGGCCACAGTGGAGAACTTGAATTTTGGTCTACCTATATAATTTTATACAATGAAATAAATTATTTAAGCCTGTCGTAACACTAGGTTATCAGGTTCTGTGTAGTATGAACTATGTGCGAGATACACCATAACGCAAAAAATAATAATTGAATGCTATTTTCTTTAATTTTTTTGTTTTTTTTATTTAGCTTCACGCTTGTATCCCGCATCTAGCAAGATTGACAGACGACACCCCGTGTTAAGACCTATATCAACATTTTCCGTCTAAGTTTTGAGACATTGTGCGTTGAACAGCAGAACTTGCTTTGCCTTGTTACCAAGACCAGGAAATGAAAATCATTTATTTCCTAGATTGGAGATAGAACCCACAACTGTCGCATTTACTAGTCAAACGGCCTTTCTTTTATTAATTAAATTGCCAAAAATATTTTTAAATATGTAACTTTAAAAAAATATATAAATCATAGACTAAATACTGAAATATTTTAATAAATAACGATAATTTTACCTTTTGCCAAGGATCACCTGATCTATGCAACTCTTGATACTCTATCGGGAAAGGGCACTCGTTTATGATAAGGAAGAACGGTGTGAATATAACCATTTTGGTCAAACTGTTGAATGTCAGTTGATTTGTTACTGCAACCTAGCATAAAAATATATATATTTTAATATTTACGTTTAGACAAGACTAACATTATAACTTAAGTTTACATAAGTAAACATACATAAAAGTTTACATAAGAAGTTTTTACATAGTAAAAAAATACGATGTTCTTAGAATTCTAAGTAGTTATATCTCTTAAATATAAATATTGTTTATATTTGAAAAATATATGTAAAACAAAAAGAAAGTGGAAATTATTACGCAAACTTAAATTAAATAAACTCAATAAGTACTTTATAATTATTCTCAAGACCTTGAGCATAATTATTGATCTAATTACAAGATCAATAATTCTTGTAGATTAATTTAACAATTACAATGCAATAGTAATTTCATTTACATAATGTGATTGTTCTTTATAAGCTATGTTGTTGTTATTAAGACATTTAAAAAAGTATGGTTTTTTATTATCTTCACGCTGTATTTCGCATGAAGTAGAGTAGACGACGGGGCAAGATGGATACTAGTACTACAACGGTTTTTTTTTTACTTTTTAACATTATAATTGTTTACTATATTACTATACTAGAATATATACATTCTCAATATCACCATAAAAATATACCATAGAATATAAACAGTATTACCATGTCAATACCAAGTACCTGATAAGTCCTGCCCTCATTTTTGCATATGACAACGCCAGAGCTTCCGGGAACGTCTAAAGAAAACTTGTCTGACCATTCACCAAATTCCACTCGAATAGCCGCCTTCTTCTTACCGAAGAAATTTTTCGCGCGAAATGAGAATAATATCGGCTCCTTGTAGTCTTTCGGGTGAAAGATTACATTGCCTGTTTCATCTACGTTCTGAAAATTAAGTATCTTGTAAGTAAAGCAGTTAAGCACAAATTATACCACAACCATTCATTAATGTTGTGTTCTGAAAGCAAATAGTGCTAATTCTGCAATATTCCAATTAAAATATTATATGCATCTTATATTATGAAATATAACGATTCGAGATATATTATAAAGTAAGAAGCACATGCAATACATGCAAAAATTTAAAACATAATATGTTTAAAAAATTGTTATTGTTATGAATGTTAATAAAGTAAATAATGATATTATAATTGCTGATAATTTTAAATATTGTCTGGCTTCCGAATAATACAGTGTATATTATAGTAGTACAATTTTGACTTTGACTACACTCATTTATTTTATATAAAACTTTAACCAATAGGTGTAATATGGTGTTAAGTCTCACCGGCAAACATGAAGTATGACGTCTAATAAATTTACTGCAACGAGAATATTTTATCTGCAATATAGATACGAATAGTCTACAAATAGATGGATATAAAAATACTTAACGAAATTAAATGTGTCATGAAATGGATTTTAACAAACATGCTCATCAACATAAATACACTTAATATATTGAAATAAATAACAATACATGAATCAAAGATAAATCATAACATGAAATAATTATTAAAACAGAAAATTGTTATTTTGCTATGTTTATATATACTAGGCGATAGTTGTCATATGCTACCGATAAATAACAGAAAAGAAAAAAGCTGCTTGGCTTAAAAGTAAAAAAAAACTAGTTGCAATATGTTTTAAGCCCTGTTAGTGGTACCTTGTTGGGAGTGCTGGATTCTTTTTCGGGTTTCTTTGATTTCTGCAATTATTATATTACGGCCTTTGAATTTGGGGGATAATTAATGAATTTTATAATAATAGTCCTTGGTTTATTAATTACATACTACATTGATCTAATGTTTTATTAAAAGGAATCATTTTTCGTAAAAAAATATACTATAATATAAACTTCATATACAATTTTTTAAAGTTAATCGCGGTTTAGCACAGCCATTAAAAATTATGGTATAATGTTTGTAATGATTTAGATGCCACAGACGGACAAAACATTTTAATAGTATAAACGATTCAGTCAGTATATTTAAAAAATATATTATAATTATAACCCTAAAAGGCTTCCTCCCTTACACTAACTGATAGATCTTTTAACATATGTAATACCAAAAAGTTTAAAATTTTGTATATATTATTAGTTTTGTAACATCTTGTATTTGATATAACCACATTATTATATTTAAATACAAAATACACTAATAACACCGAGCCGAATAACGCCACGGCCGTCGTGGCCTATCGGCGCCGGTTGTATGTTTGAATTTAATCATATGAAACAATTCATTTTCATCTCTTCGCTCTGGTAAAAAGACAAAGTAAAGTGGAAAGAGGAGAGCGTCTACGCTACGTAACGTGACATGTCTTAGTACTAGGTTCGCAGAATAAAGCTAAATAAATAAACAATAACACCAAACTCACCCTATAACACAAAGTAAATCCAGTCTTATTAAGCATCCAGAAGGGACAATAGAGAGACAACATCTGCGTGCCTTCAGAGTCCACACTATGGAGTCCAAGTTCTAACGTCATAACGGCGGGACTGTCATGGGACTCGAATGACCACACTGACAGTTCAGTGTCGGAGTCGGGCAAGTTCTTTGTGCATACCCAGCATTTGTCTAGGTAGTTTTCGATCTATTGAAAAGAATGAAAATCGGTCAATCGGTAATCGAAGGTCAACAGGAACTACAATAAAAAAAAGTTGACAGACTATTGGTGTATGCACTTATTTTATATTAAAAAAAAATCAACAAATATAAGTTTGTAACAGTTTTCTCATGTATCACATGTTTATTCTATTATAATCACTGCATCTCATAGAAGACCTATGTCTTCTGCGTTCGTACGATTCTACGTTCATAAGATTTAGTGATTTAGTGTGTATACAATAAATTGTATGAACTCCATAATTCCTATTATAAGATCTAATCAATAAGAAGAAACTAAAGATAAATAACTACCATAATAACAACAGTAGCACGATTAGGCGACAAATGGGACAAATGGAACATTTCCCCTGGCTGGAACAATCTCGTGCGTTGCAAGCCTAGCTGCGACACGCGGACTGGCACGGGCAAGCAGTTTTGTAACTTTACCGCCGGTTTTAGTATTATGTCGTAGCAGGACGACGCGAATGTATGACGATTTGAATGCTCGTAGAAAACTTGCTCCATTGTTCCTACCGCCTGAAATTGGAATAAATTATATGTAATAAATATACCATACAATAATAATAATATATTTGATTATAGTTATAGTGAATTGCGACATAGTAAAATGAAACAAAAGTACCCGTAAATAAAATTTCTCTCCGCTATTTTTATCCTTAGAGTCGCATTGTAGTAATTTTGATAATTTTACTTCTTGTTGTAATTCGCGCCAGATGAATGGTGACACAGATACGGTGAAACCTTAAATCGAATATATAATAATTATCAAAATAGCATTTACATTTTAAAACATACAGTTAAACTTACAGAATACATATTTTAGGTTTACTCTACATCCTGCATATAACAAGGTAGGCAGGAGATAATTTATGTCTCCGTTCCCCTCTTCCACCAATTTTTAAGACTATAATTACTAGTCTGTTGCTTTGGGAGAATGCCGTCGAATGTAAATCAAACCCATAACAAAGTCCGTTAAAGTTACAGATTGCAAATAATTCTTGATTATTTAAAATTATCGAAAAGATATACAAACAATGCATTACACAACTTAGGGTGCATCCTCGTATTTAAACAAACGTGTTTTTCTTTTAATTATCAAAAGTTTTGCTTAAAGTTAAATTAATATGCTGTTTTATTTCTTAACCTTCAACTGAAAAGAATATTTCAGCAGTGGGTGTGTGTACTGCTTGCAACGGTAGCCGTATAGTAGCACCGGGCGCCGCCTCACCCAGCAGCCGAACTTCATTACCACTTGATGTCATGTAGTACACTGATACACTCACTGATAGTGTGTTCATTACCTGGTGAATAATTGGAAAACATGTACATAAATTTAAAATATTTTAGAAAATGTATAAAAAAAATTAAATGACTTCTATCGCTTTCTTCGAATCAAGGGACAAGACATTTAAAAAGAGATGATATAAATATATAGATTTGTTATAAGAATATGTAGAAAAAATAATTATTATTTTTACTTATTACTTAATGTTTATTATCGATTATCATTACTTTTGCATCACATCTTATACATATACTACAAAATATATACCTGTACTATACTTCTCAAATATATATGCAATGCCGCATCGTGCATAACGACGTCCGATATGAGGCCCCTGGGCTCAGCGGCAGCGGCGTGCGGGGAGGCACGCGACCTCTCTCCCGTTAGACGCTTACCGATTGTAAAATATCTTTTATCAGCCCTCTCCACTGGTATTATAATTTCATCGTCCATTTCTACTATCTGTTGATAAATATGTATTTATATATATATGATATTAATATTACTTATTATATGTTTGTTTGAACGAAACAAGATAACCAAAATGAAATTCAAAATAATACATATTACTACCGGAGTGGGATTTCCTCTAGAAAGCAGTTCAAGTGCTCTAATCAAATAAGCCATACACATTTTCTTACCTTTACATTTAGTTTTAATGGCGGTGGAGGTTCATTTAATTTCATAATATTTAGACCACCGTGTGTTAACTGGAGTGGAACACACGCACCCGGCTCCAATACAACTTCTCTAAAGACATAAAAACAATAAATAAAAAAAATGCTTTATAACCATTATTAATACAAAAGCAATTTTGAAGAGAGAAACCATTGAAAAAAAAGATTATTTAAAGTTAGAGGCCGTCGCGACGTAGCACAGCGTCTGACTGTAAGCTTGACGGTTGTGGATTTGATTGTCGCTCAGTAAAATTAATCAGTTTCATCAACCCCCACCTGAGTGGTAGACACCATATCTCGAAAATTGGGCAGCAAGTGCGGAACAGAATGTCTTAATACGAGGATTCCTCTACCCACCTTAATATGCGGGATGCAACGTAAATATATATAAAGAATTATAAAACTCACCGATAATCAGAAGAAGTATATTCTTCAGTAATAAAGACCGAAAAATCTTTGTTATTTTGTAGTGTCAGCTTGGCTGTCAAACCTGTACAGTTGTGTAATACATATGGTGCACCTAAATATTTTTTATCAGAAATCTGCAAGAAAATATGTACAAAAGAATATTTATTAAAATCAGACTAAAATATTATTGTACACTTACTTATATGTAAGTGAAGAATCAATCATGTCCTATTTTCATAAGCGTAGGGTTAATTTATACTGTACGACATTATTTTATTTAAAAAAAGATTTATCTAATTTAACTGTTGAGTACAAATTTATAAGATAAAATGAAAATATACACATGCATATATTTTATGTGTATGTAGAGACTTTCCTCCGATTTTAAGAAAATATTCAGTTTTATTATTATGAATCATCCTTACATCTTCCACTTTAGTTTTTGCAACAATAGATGTATCCGTTTCTGTTCCCACTGCAGCTGAGAAAGAGTTACCCAATTGGGTTAAGACCTGCAAAGAAAAACAAAAATTAAATTAATTAAACTTAAAAAAGGCAAATCTCATTAATCTCATCTATCAACAGTTATTACTAAAAATTATGTTTCTTCTAAACCAGATTTCTAACATTAAGACAGGCAGTACCTCGATGCCGCTCCGGGTGAGCGTGAGTTCGAGCGTCTCTGCGCTGGACACGGTAACGGAGCGCGCGGCGAGGCGGGTGGCCGCCGCCTGATAGTTGGCCGCCTCGTCTGCCGTGTCGATGGTGGGGCCGCCCTCTTGCGGACGCATCACCACCTAGGGTATAATTACAAGCACATTTATGAAAATGCTCTGTCGAAGGACGGAAGGTTAAAGTTCAATTCAATTCGAGTAAAGTCAGACCACGGGTCCACGTATCGTGACCGCCAAAATTAACTGTACTTTGTATTATTTTCTTTCCGAATATAATACAGTACACAAAAGTTCAGAAAGATTAACGTCACAGCGGCCACAATTCGTCGAACGTACTGTACATCCCTGAAAATGAAAAATGTAGTGTATTGAATCTCTCTGTCTACCCTAATATGTGACAGAAAGGGTAAATTTGAGTATAAATACGTTAATCACATAGTTAAAGTCCTTTTAAATATTCCTTATTCAATGACAAAACCTAAGCCTGAAATAAAAATCAGTAGTTACGAAATAAAAATATAAACATTCCTTCACTTCAAAATATTAATTCCTTCACAAATTTACATAACCTTATTGTTTAAAATATTCTCGATTCAAAGGGCGATAGTTACCTCCATTTTGAGTTCCCATGGAACATGTTTGTACTGTGAGTCTTTCAATATTTCAACAGGCTCTATGAGAGGCTCCCACATAGCCCGTCCGATGTTGTAATACGACACTTGCATAGCCCACGTTGTCTCCATGTAGAACTAAAACAATTCTCATAAAAAATATATATCTTTACATTCTATTTTTTATTTTATTGACGTATAAATTTAAGAAGAACTATAGAAATGTATATTTTTTTTATTTTACAATCAGTCTTTTGTGACAGCATATGTGATAGATAACTCGTATCATTTAACCTTTAAGTATGGACGTCTGTCTGTCAGACCCATCTAGTTCTACGAATTCTACAAATCGGCCACTTCTCGGTGACCTCCGCCACTGAGTCTCTCAGTACCTTTCGTATTAATGACAAAATGAATGTAGATAGCAGTGGTTGTGTCTCTGGGTTCAAAACACGTGAGTATTTAACTTTGTAAACGGGGCCTGGGTCTGTCAGACCCGACGTCCATGTTTCCCATACATGAATGATTTCAAAACGCCATATATTTTTATAATATTACAAAATATACTTTAATATTTTAATTGTATTATTTGTATTCAAATGTTTTTATTGTTATATATCATATATTATTTTCCATTGTTTGTTATATATTTTAGTAATATTAATATTATTTACCTAAAAAAAATCATTTTTTTTAGTTTTTATGATAAAATGGAAAAAAAAATTATCGACCAAGCACGTCAGGGACAAAAATATCGGTACTTTATAAACAACAACGACATTTTATAAAGAAAATAGCACTTTATCAAATAAAAAGACGCGTTTCGTATACTAAACTACTCTAAGAATTGAGATTGACTTTGACTCGCGTTTTGCGATCTGATCTATCATTTATTGAACATGAAGCTAAAAAAATAGTTTTGGGTTCTTGAAAAACATGTACACTTTGCCCTCACAAGATATATAGAAACACAACACATACTTATGTTGACTGCAATCGTCCTGTTTGCCTACAATGTTGAAAGCCATTGTGTATCGATGTTCAATAATACCTTATCTTGAGGTGTTGTCAAAAATTTTATTTTATAACATAAGATGTAATTTCTTTATTTTTTTTATTTGTAAGACTTTATATTTTGTTAAAAAAATATTTATTTTATTATCTGTCTTTTTTTTATAGTATTATTTGCTTAAGAGTCATCCCATGTGGCCAAAGACTGAAATTGTGACTTTAAGTTACTTAAATCGTTGTGATGCGAAAACTTTAATAAAAAGCGATTTTATTTATATTGATTTTGTTTGATTTGAGGCTATTCATGTAAACTAAAACATAAAGTTGTCTTCTTCCTTTGAAAAACAGACGGAATATGACCAATAAATACATTGGTCTGACAGACCCGACGTCCATATGTGTGTTATAAAAAAATCACGTCCATAGTTAAAGGTTAAAGGCATTTAATTGACAATTTAATATTATTATTAATTTAATATTTTATTAATAAAAAAGTCAAACATCGTCCATCCACTTATCACAACAATAAAGACTTACATCTGAACTCCAATCCTTGACCTGTCCGTTAAGCGACGCTTGCATAACAATCACTGGTATGGTCTCGTTACCGATTTGCATTTCCAACGCCAACACTATGGATGGACTTGATAGAAGACATATCTCGCCTACCGGCGGCTTGGTTGTTTGTTCGGTTTTCGATTCATCTATATTTAACGCTTCTTCTGCCTCCTCTGCATTAGAATAAAAAAAATATATACATATTATTATTTTTTTAGCCGCACGCTGTATCCCATTTATATAGGGAACCTAGTATTCTTCATTGTGTTGGACGACAGAACTAAACGCTGCTCTTTGCCTTGTTATTAGAGTCACGCTGTATCCCGCACATAGCAGAGTAGGCAGAGGGAACCTAGAGTTAAGACACTCCGTGTTGCTCACGCGGACACTCCTTTATTCCGCCGAATTCTGGAGGTATTGCTTGTTGAATGGCAGTTATTAGAGCGAGGAAAGGAAAATATTACTACATATATCATTCTCACGAGTGGGAATCAAATCCACAACTAGTAACTGTTATAAAAGACATAAGCATAACAAATATATTTTTAATATTTTGGAAAAAGAAAAGATTACATCATACTACTTCAAATTCAGATCCTAAATATTCTTTATTCAAATAGACTATTATAAACACTTTTGAATCGTCGAATGAACATATAATAAAGCTACCACTTCTAGTTCACTAGTAACCTAGTGTATTGAACACTGCAAATAGGACATTCTGGTTTCTGTTTTTCTGGGTTACACCTCGTACACTATTCTACAATAAGCCTCGCCTTACATGTACTAGACAAGGATTGTGGTATAACCATCAGTTTTACTATACTGCAAGTTGACAGGCCTTGTGTTTTGTTTCTTTTATGAAAACATGAAAAATTAGGTATTATATAAATAGGTTATCGACATATAAGGAAGATTCACCTGTTTTCAAGAACCAGTAAGAACTGGGCTTGAAAGGTTGTATGTCCCATAGATTCTGATAAACTATAGGTTTATTGTCTTGTTCCACGTTATCTTCCTCTCTACTGGTCATCGTGGCCAGTACGCGGTTTAGCAACGCTATTATTTCTGTAACAAAAAATATACTTTGATGGGTTATCTATCACCTTATTTACCTTTTATTGTGTTTACCATCAGACGCTACAATGTCCAAAATTGCATATCAAGGTACTAGAATAACAAACCCAAAGAGACAGTTATCTTAATGTTAAGGCGCCAGTGGTCGCGAGGCAAGACATGCACCGCACCACTTAAGACTAATTCTTTACTGTGATTGGAATCCACAACAAATTGAGGTACCAGGACAACATACATACCTGGCGAGACAGTGATCTTAATATCAGTGAGCGCGATGTCGACGTGCATGCCCTGGCCGGGCGGTTGCGACAGCGCCAGCGACAGGTCAGCGGGGGCCAGCAGGTAGCGGGGCGCGCCCCCCGTGGCTTTCCCGCCCAGGCGTCGCGCGGATACTTGCAGTTGTGACACACCACCTTCCATTACCATTCGTTCGTCGGTTTTACGCATTTTTAGGCGAGCTTCCATCTATACAACAATATGAATTAGTGTAACAATAACTTATGGGAAATAAAAATATATGGTTTTCATATATTAAAACCATATATTTTTATTTCCCAATACAATATATTGTACACTAGCGGGCCCGTGCAGCTACGCCCACTTGAAATATAAATGTTTATTTAAGTACTTTAAATTGACATAACTTTCTTATTTATGAGCCGACTGTAATAAAATAAACCCTAGAGGTTTTCGGGAGCTTGCCGAATTTTGTAGAATCCAATAACGAATGAACGCACAGACAAACAGACAAAAATTTTGATATCATTTTTTTGGGTTCTATTCAGTGGCGTAGCTAGGGGGGTGCGAGCGGTGCGGTCGCACCGGGCATCAACAGGAAAAGGGCATCAAAGTCGACGATTAGTGTGTTTTTTCTTTGTTTTTTAGACTTTATACCATTTTAAAGGGCATCAAGTCCTTTAAGCCGCACCGGGCATCAAAATAAAAGGGGCATCAAAGTCGACGATCACTTTGTTTTTTTAGAACTTAACGTTGATGGTAAGTTTTTTTTTTTTTTTTTTGAATTTTCATTTTTTTTTTTTTTTTTGAAGTCATCAACAGGAAAGGGGCATCAAGTCCCCCGAGCCGCACCGGGCAGCAAATACCCTAGCTACGCCACTGGTTCTATTACGTTATTAAAGGTTCCCAATAACATTTTTTTTTAAATATCTTCTAAGTACAGACACCGACCCTCGTACGATTTTATTATAAATATAGATATAGATTATACTAATGTGAAAATTTTACTTTTTGTATTCAAATTTCATATAGTAGATAATAAAATATCTTAAAAGTATATTAAAAAAATAAAAGTTTCAAGTCATAGACAAAGAGCAACTTTGTCCTCCATTTACTGCTCAATATTCAAGACATTGCGTGTCACGTGACATGAGCGAGGCAATGATCACAAAGTACAATTTTGCAATATACAGTAGTATTGCATTAATTAAGTGTTAAAATCCATCAGTACATACTATACTTAAACCATTCTAGTTCAATGAATTTAATAAACACTTACATTTAGCACCAAAGCGTCACATTCCTTTTGTTCTAATGACTCCACAAGAATAATATCAGGCTGTTCAATCTTTATGTTGACAGTCATCATGGCCAACTTCTGCGGTTCAGTTACTGATGGAGCTGATACTATAGATACCTTCTTTTTCTAGATAATATGACATTAACAGATTACATTTATATCGTCATTTCTGAATTTTTGCTGAATTTATTTCGGAACTTGTAATACGTGTAACGATTCTCTTTATCACAAAATTATACATAAGATAATAAATTAAGACAATATTTCAATTTTCACTACAAGCAACTGGTAACAAAAAAGTAATAAGCAGGTTAAAAATGATATTTTAGAATTAACTTACAGGTACACTATCAGTAGATTTTTCTATATAAGGCCTAACAATTTTTACTTCTTCTCTAGTGGCGTCGGGTGCGTCCTCACCGAGGCCGGCGGTCGCGAATTCCGCTATCTTATTTAAAAAGTCCATAGCTAAGATCAGATTAAAACTAAAGATCCGCATATCAACTGTAAGAAAATAAATTGATTTATTAACATAATATCATTATTATTATTTATCGTGGCGCAGTGGCACAAGCGTGTGTGATTGAAAACGCGACTGTTATGGGTTCGATTTCCACTTAGAAGAATGAATTAATTTAATGATTTTTTTTCTGGTAAAAAGAGGAATCATCAGCGTTGAGTTCCGCCCTTCAACACGCAGTGCCTCGAAAATACAAAATTCAAAATTCATTTTGAGAAGTTAACAATTAATTCTCTCTGCCTAAACCGGTACAGGCGGAATACAGCGTAAAGATAAAAATAATAATACATACTAAATGTATCGCCATTCTTCATAGTGTAAGTGACGTCGATCATACTTCTAATTTTATCATGAGTTTCCATAATAATGGCGGATCCCTCATCTTGGCTAGTTTTGATATCCTGCTTGTCACGACGTCTTTCTAAATACCTATGCGACATATTATTGTAGTATTGTAATATTAAGTATATAGATAAACAATCTAACAGACTCGTGCTTATATGAGTTTCAGTATTAGCACCAACATTAAATGAGTAAGCGGCCATCGCGGCGCAGTAGGACACCACTGTAAACACAGTGGTCGTGGGTTCGATTTCCTTTCAAATGTATCGTTATATTTAAGTTATTTTCATTGCCCCGCTCGTGTCACGTGACACGCAATGTCTTGAATATTGAGCAGAAAATGGAGGACAAAGTTGCTAACTCTAATTTCCCCTCTATCTACCCCGTTTTGCGGAAAAAACCTCCAAACTGACCACTGACCACCACTGACCAAACCTCAATTGAGTTACGATAGCAAACTATGTGTATTAATACATAAATACAAATGTTTAATCTATATTTACCATATCTTAAAAATAAATCCCCAGGCTCATTTACGTCCCATCTAATCAATTTTACTTATATGGGGCCATTTATAAATTACGTCAAACATTAAGAGGAATGGAGAGGGCCGACGAAGTGGGACATTGTGTGACATATTTCCTCTCTGTAGAATTTTTTTTCCTCCGCACAGGAGGGCCTCAAATTTCGTTATGTAGCATTACAAAATATTAACATACTAAATTTGCGTAAATAAAAACTCTTTCCTAGCGGCTATTTTAGTTTAATAAACGCTAAGTGTAAAATTGCAAAATATGTGACATTACATTAGCTAGGTCTCAAAACGCTGACTCGCTGTGACAAGGACTGCGTCAACAAATCTCGAAATACGTATCATATAATTTACAGAAGGTATCATATAATTAGAAAGTATCATATAATTTACCCATATTTAAAAAAACTAAGTAACAACAAATACCTAGTAATCTTAGCCCCTCGTCCGGGGCGCGCGTCATCTAATGTGCAGTCCACAAGCAGTACGGAAGTATGCATAGAACTATCCGAGAACATTCTGCCTTTAACTGACAAGAGGGCGAGGCAAAACCGCGCCAGTTCCACATCTTGTCCGCTCATTAGTTCTTCCGTCTAAAGAAAATAAAATATTTTTACGCCATTAATTTATTTGTATCTTTTAAATAAATAAATCAGCTTCACGCTGTATCCGGCACACAGCAGGGTGTAGGCAGATGGAACCTAGTATTAAGACACTTCGTTTTCCACTTTCGGCCGAATTCTAGAGGCATTGCGTCCTGAATGAGGGAACTCAACGCGGCACTTTGCCTCGTAACCAGAGCGAAGAAATAAAAACAGAATATAAATATATTTTGATTTTTTTTTAATTTATTTCTTTTCCTTGAGTGGTGATCGAACCCACAACGACTCGCGTTTACAGTCACAGTTTGTGCCCCTGCGCCATGACTGGCCTCATTTTGTTGCCGTTTCTATTTTTTTCTTTGGAAATTTTTCACTCCCCCAACTCATCACCAACTCATCGCAAGGCAGCGTCTAGCAGCCGTCAATCTAACCCGACCCGATTTTTTATAATACTTAATATATTATATATAAATTAAAAAAATATAATACTTACGTGTTGAGTATTCATTAAATTGATAACAAAACTATCCATTGTAAATGAGAATTTTATAGTAGTTCTAGGCATCTTAGTCTCCGTAGGCGTGACCACTGCCACTGTGGCCTTTGTTTGGAATCTGCTCGATTGCGATTTGACTGCTGGCTTAGAACTAGCTTTTGTGATACTGGGTTGAGATTTAGCTTCTTCGGCTTTACTTTGACCTTCTTGAAGATTTTGACTTAGGATTTTCATTATACTCTTGTAGTCACTGTGGCCCACTGTTATCTGTTGAAATACAAATGTTATATAATCGACTATCATTCTAACAATTCATTCATGTATCAACCTATTAATCTACCAATCTATTATGTACGTTGTATGGTTTTATATTTTTTTCAGCTTCACGCTGTATCCCGCACACAGCAGGCTAGGGGACCTAGTTTTAAGACACTCTGTTCCCTATTTTCCGCGATTTGAATTCTGGAAGCATTGTGTGTTGATTGGCGGAACTCGACGCTACGCTTTGCTTCTACATAAGCGAGGAAATGAAAATAAAATGAAAATATTTCCTTTTATTCGAATGATGCCCCTGCGCCTCAACTGGCCTCTAGATTTTATATTGTAATCACAATTTATTATATTAATGAAACTAAAACTATACATAATATTTCTAACTCCATATCCTCATTAACATAATCTTTATTTTCACTAATAAAACTTACCACAATAGTATGCATTCTTCCTGATATATCCAAATCCGGAAGCGTCTCATACCATGAAGAAAGACTACGTTTTACGAATAACTTGAAGCTCGTTGGACGTAACAGCTTACGTTCTTTGGACACCCCTTGATAATCATCTCTGAGAGTAACACAAGACACTTTCATGTCTTCCAGTTCTAGCGTCAACTCATCCACTGTTACTTTGTTACTGACATCCTGTTTTAAAATTTAAGCATTTTGTATAGTTTTTTTTGTTATATTTATGTTTAAATCACTATAAGAATTTTTGATACAATTACGATGAAAATAATTTTATATTATATTTCTATACCATTTTGATTATATATTATTACCATATTGTCTGAAAATTATAAATTTAATTGACATTACGCAATTAAATTTAATAGTTACTTTTTATCACTTAAGCTAAATAACATTTCTTATAAATAATACTTACCGGAACATTCAAATCCACAAACTTATTATTCAAATTCATTCGACCTAAATCGACAAGAACTGCATTTTTGCTGGTAGAATTTTCTGGAATCAATATAATAGGCGCGGCGAGTCGTACGCGGAGAGCCAGCTTAGTGGAATTCTGATATGCACTTTGTACGTTAGCTCGAGCCGCGTCCGCCGCTTGAGAAGAGGCCTCTATGAGCGCTTCTTGTGCGGTTTGGAAATTGTTCAAAAATTCCTGTCGAATTTAATTTAATAAAATTTTAATATAAATCAGATTGTAAAATAAATGTCAATGGTTTTATATAATTTCACCCTTATTAGTCTGCAAACCATTAAAAAAGTTATCTCTGAAGAAGATTTTTACAAATTTCTGTTAACAACATAAAAACATTGTAATAAGTGTATAAAAATTTTGGCGCAGCTTGATAACAAGGTATGGCTTACTAGTCAGAGAGCTTGTATCGCTTCCAATAGGCGCGGATTTAATTGTCGCTACGAGTACAATTTTTTATACGTTTTTTAAAAATATTATCCAATACCCAATTATATCATAAATTAAATAGAAGGAACAAGCACAAATACTGCGAATAACAGTCAAATAGATGATTAATATGTACTTTAAAGAAAAATACACAATAACAAAACATAAAAACTAACTCACCAACATAGAAGTGACGAACCAGTTCAAGAATATAATTCGTAGACAATTAATTTGAGCATCAATCGACATGTTGATATCACTAACACTCGGGTACTGGTCTACGTTGTACATCACTATCTGCACGTTGATGACGTCGCCGCCAAGAACTTTTAGTATCTAATAATATTTAAATAATATTGATATTGTTGAAAAGAGAGTATAAGTAACTAGGTCTTTGTAATATTTATATTATGCATTAATAAATTATTCCCTTATATACTCTGCTTTTGGCGGCCTCAAATATAAGCTAATCATGCATTCTTTTACAAACATTTTATTTCAGTACTATTTATTACAATATTCTTAGAAAATGTTTGAAAAAAGATAATTATCAATTCCCTGGTCTGGCAAGACAGATTTAAGCATTGGGTTTGAATGCTGTGTCTAAAATTAGAACGAGTATTTTAACACTATTTCTTCACATCATGTTATGATAAAAGCACGAAATATGTGATGCCAGGTAATGGGTCGATGCCAGCAGTTTGGCGGCTCAGCATGTGACTGTATGATCAATAATTCACACATGCTGTGCTGCTGCGCCGTGATTGGGTCATGTTTGGCGGGAATCAATTATTTTCATAGCCTCACTCTAGTAAAAGGACAAGGCGCGGCGTTGATTTCCGCTTGAAATTAGGTTCCCACCTTCCCTACGATAGCATAATGATAGGCACAATATAAGGGTAAAACAAAAAGGATATACACCTCTTTATGCAATGTATTAGGGTTGAGATCTTCCACGTTGATAGCGGCTATGGTGCAGTCCACCTGGGTATAGGAGGCCTTAAGCATGAGGCCGGCGGCGGCGCGCTGAAGCCGCAGCAGCGACAGCGGGCGCGTGTCGTTGGAGAACCCTATCTCGATGGCGCCTATCCTCGCGTTCACTTTGAGCTGGATGCTTTCCACTTGCTTGCGTCGTGACGGTTTTGTTGTGCTTACTGTTTTAAATATAAGTATTTTTTTTTTAATAATTTAAAATATTTTGCACAATACATCTTTTTTAAGAAAGATATTACAATTACTTTTTCGTAATATTTTTGGGTTTATTGGAGCAAAATAAATTAAAACACATATTTTTAGATAAATTTCAAAATAATAATGTTTTTTTTATATATAAAAAAAAGTCATGTAAGTTCTTGTCATATGTAATGAAATGTGACACAAAATCATGATCAAACCTTTAGATTTAGCAATAGATAATTCTTCATCCTCTGCAATAGTTTCCAAAGGTCCCGCATTCGCATATCTGTCGACTGTGCTTTGTATAGCTTGAAGCCTTGTCTGTTAATATTATCGATTATTTATATATTGATAAATATATACATTTCTTGTAATAGCTACACTATTTTGAAAGTATATGAATATTCATTAGAAATACACGATTCTTTCAATATTTTCTATATAAAACTCAAAAAATACAAATGTAATGGCATAAAATTTTACTAACAAGAATTAAATAATATTATATGTTTTTAATAATTACCTGATATTCATTTACAATGACCAAAATTTCCCGAAGGCCTTGGAGGTGCAGCAATACTCTTAGTGTTGTGAAGTCAAGTTCAATCATTTGTTCAACAGAACCATAGTGACTGCGGAATTCGGGACATTTTTTGTCAACCTGAAAAAATATTTTTTTTTTATACAGAAGGAACTTAGGAATCTTGTGTCATTCACCCCATTCCCATTAAGACAACTCCGTTTCCCATTTTTCGCCAAATTGCCACACCAGAGCGAAGAAATGAATCATTTCCTAGAGTGGGAATCCAACCTACTACGCCACGACTTCCAATACTTTGCGGAATAAGAAGAGATATCTAGTCGAATGTATAACCTTCTCTACGCTTTCCACTAACATAAATATCGCGTGAATAACGCGTTAACACAACTCTTTTACTATTAATGATAATCCTTAAATATCATGTTTAACTAACTTTGCCTCAACTTTACCCAAATTTCTTTTAATCGGTTCACACTTATACTCACATTAGAATAAGTAACCGTAAACAAATATTGATTGACACTTCCTTCTTTATTAGTAGGTTTATTAAAAACTTCAGGTGTCTCTATCATATTAATTGTGTCCCGGCCAGCTCGATGGTGTTTCATGTCTACTGAACCGAGGCGTACTGTAGCTTCCAGTGTGAAAGTCTTTTGAGTAGCCGTCAGTTCTAATAGATTTAATGAAAACACTAGGAACTTATCATATTCCTGTGCCTCGTTTGCCGTTTTTCTGTTAACACTTACTATTAATTCTGAAATAGAAATTTTATATTTAATAATATAATCAAATTCATTAAGTTACACAAATCAGTTCCACCTCCCATCCATTCTAAAGACATTTTGTGTTTTTTCATAAAACTGCCTGCCTTTAATATAAGAACAGAATAACAGATCTATATAACGATATGGCATTCGGTTTTTTTTTCTCTAGTTCACTATCGGTACCTTTCATGATAAAAAATGCCTCCACTTCTGTCAACTGCACGGATTGCTCATCAGATTTTCTTTGTTTGGATCGGGCGGTATCTCTTTTTTGTTTTTCCGCTGGGTCAAGATATTTCAAAAGAGACAGACTAGATGCTTTCGAGTCGCTTGCCTGTAAATAACAAAAATAGTAAATAACTTAAAACTTTTTCTCCTGCTTTACATTAGACTCTACCGTGAACATATAATCTATTTTATAACAATATGAAATCGTCAGATGAAGGATTAAATTATATAACAACTGAGAACAACTTGATAAATGTGACAACAATAAACAAAATATTTTTTTTTATTTACTCGATATATAATAAATAAATATTACTTCCTCCATTTATCTATTATCTTACAAAGTTTAAATATGGAGACACTTTTTCACACATCGAAATGAATACTAATTTAAATAATATATATTTTACTACACATAAAATTAATATATACCATTAATCAATTCTAAAGTCTAGTGAGTTATACACTTCTACTTCACAATGTGACAAATAATTACCGCACCAGCCTCATCTTGAATAATAAGAGAGCTTTCGATATTACGGCCAGATAAAATGTACGCAAATTTGTAGCAAAATATCTTTAAAATAAATAAAAAAATGAATGCTTTAGCAATTCAGTAACAAAAAAACAAGAAACATAAACCATAATTGTAGCATGTTTATAATATGAACATGAATGAAAAAGTTTTTCTTTTACCTTTAATTGAGTAGCTTCTTCAGAGTGCGGTAAAGGCATGCTGACTAATATTTCGCATAATGTAAGTAATCTGTAAAATATTTTTTCATTACATATCATAAATAATTTAATCAAACTATACACAATTTTATTTAAAATTTATCAAGTGTATTAGCTATATGTATAAAAGAACAAAATAAACAAACCTGTCCTCAGAAACGCTGACCGCAATTTTTTGTAATTCTCCCATAACTTTAATTTTGGGTAACCTAGGGTCATCCGTTATCAGACACTTGTGTATTTGTATGACGAGGTCCGTGGGCTGTAGGAGATGTAGTGGAGTCGCTACATTCGAGGCTATGGCCGATTGCCAATCTTCACTGGGTGATGCGACGACGATCTGTTTGTATGTAACTTTGTTAATTATAATATTTCTATTTCTTTTTATTTTTATATTACTATTAATTTTTCTATTTCTCACTTTACGCATAATTTTATTTACATACATTTACACTTATCCACTGTGTCGCTGTCTAGATAACTTTTACTTATTTGAAAAAATAAATATAAAGTCAAAATCAACTCACCTGCATCTCAGTAAGTCTCAAAGCCATCCGGTCGTAGCTGTGAGCGGCCACCTCGCGCAGTATATCGGTGTCGGCGAGGCCGCGGCGGTGCAGCGCGTGCACATCGAGGGGCTCCGCACGCCCCTCCGATTGCACTTTAATTGCACCAAGTTTTATTACTGCGCAGGATTCTTTGCTACAATATATAAATATTTATATTATTTTCATAAGTAACTCTTAAATAAATACGCATGTACAGTACAAAATTAGGTTCCTAAATTATATGATTAAATTAATAAAGGTGGCCTGATGATGTTTGTAACATTTGTATTTCCAATTCATAAAAAAATAAGAATAGTACTGAATCAAAATATATATATAGAACTGAAGATTTTTTAACCTGTATATTTGTTTAATTTTTGTAATGCAACGGTTTCATTTGTTATTATTTTAGTTTGCATCTTTTTTGTTTAATAGATCATTCTTCAGAAGTAATCCTACAATCAACAGATAAGTAATATAAAATAATATTTTTCTCACCCCTTGTACATGCCAGTCTGCGGTACAATAATATATGAGGCAGCAATGTCGATATCTAAATCTATGAATGTGTGGTGATGCACCGCATACTGCATACCTAGAGCTGATTTCTCCTTTAAATCCGATAATTTATTTTCAGCTGCGGCTTGTAACCTTTAATAAAACATTATATACATCTATTAAATATAGCTTCATATACTTATTTAAAAAAATGACATTAAGTACAATTTTTAGAAACCACTAATAATAATAAATTTTTTCAATACAGAATGTTTCAATAAAATTATATACAAACATAACATTAAAAGAACTATCAAATTATTGTTTCGAGATATAGTACTAAAATAGGCAAAAACATTGTTCATATAAAACTCACGTAGTCAAAGCAGTGGATTCGGAGGGCGGCTTAAACACATTCACAATCTCTATGACTGTCTGTGCGTCGTACACTATTTGCAGAGGTCGTGCTTGTACTTTAACTCTTTGATCACAAGCTCCATCTAATAAAATAAGCATACTTATTAGTAAGATCTAAAACCTTTTTAAGTAAGATCTAAAAACCTTTTTTTAGCTTCACATTTTGCAGCATGTTCAGTAGTGAAATTCAATGTTACACTTCAATCAGAGCGGGAAAATAGAAGTAATTCATTCCCCGAATAGGTTTCGAGCCCATAGTCTTCGCGTTTACAGTGAGACACTGTCCGTATCTGTGCCTATCTTGTTTGATATACAGGGTGGAAGAGGCAGCGCTTCTTTAACTGAAACTGCATATAGGGTAAAATATTTCAAACCCAGAATTAAAAAAAATAATCAAGGTACCTCAACGGTTTGGACGTAGGATTTTTTTTTCATTTCACGATTTTTATCCATACCTGTATTTCGTGTCACGCACACATACGTATGCGACGTTGCCGCTTTGACAGGTAAGTGTGTGCGTGCCTATGTTATACTTTACAAATGGCGTTTTATTTTAAAACGATAATTTTATTATTTATTTTGTTTGAAAAAAAAAACTTTTTCATTTTTGAGAATTATTTTTTTTCCGAATTATATTAGGCTTTTATAAAGTAGTTAAAACTGTGGTTTCATTTAAAGTGGCGCTGACAATTCCACCCTGTATATAGTTAGTAGTTTGATCGCCAATTCCAACTTCACTAAAATGATTCCATTTATAATCGAATGTACAAACTTGATAATGAATCCAGCTCAGACTTATAAAAACTTATAGTTATGGTTTTAGTAAATAAAATCTATCGTAAAGAAAAAAATAATTAGAAAATCAATATAAATTAACTAGTAATCTAAGGATAAATAATTATCTTATTTATATACCTAGTGGATTAGTTTCAAATATAACATTTAATAGGTTAACATCCCTGGAGACCTCTTTCGAAGTAACAAGTTGCGGTTCGAAATTCCCTTGAAGTTTTCCTGTCACTGTGAAAGCACGCATTTGGACATCCACTCTGTAAAAAAAAAATAACAATTAATATGCGGATGGATACAAGTGAATAGATATTTCAACATTTCTCAATTAGAAAAATAAATTTCATGAGAATATGTATGTATAATATGCAAACAGAAGAAATTATTTAGCATTCCAAGGATTCAGAATGAATGCCGGGTGCAGAATGCCGGGTGAAAAACATTCACGGCGATTCAGGACGAGAAGCTCAGAGCAGTGTCAGAGAACAAGCGAGCCAAGTGTAAGACTTGACGATTTTCACTCAATAGTATTTCTTATGATAAATTAAAGAAATAAATGACTTATTATTATATTTTGTTTCTTAATTGCACAAAATACGAAAAAGTATTTTGTAATAGCCTAATTTTTATGGCGGAATTATTATCATTACCATTAGTAGGGAACTTAGTGTCTCAACACTAGGTTCTCTCTGATTACTTTGCTACAAAAAAAAATATCTCTCACCTCAAAGCATTAGCACTCGGTCGTTGCAACAATCCCACTTGCACGGTCTCCACACAAGCCTTCAAAACCTCTCCAACATCGGTGACAGACACTTGCAGTTTGTCGAGTACGAAGTGACTTTCCACCGCCACATACTCTGTGGGCAGGTGTAGCGGCGCCGTGTTCTCTTGGTAGTCGATCGCGCGGAATAATTTAGCCTTTTCATCTGGTGTCATTGCCTTCTCGAATTGTTTCACTGTTTATATCATATATTTGGTAGTTAGTGATTGGTTTATAGAGGTAATCATTGTAGGATACAATGATTACCTCTACAGGATATTATACCAAGAGACAGCTTCTTCGAACAACGGTGTAATTTATTACAATAATAAAATATAAATAACAATTTTGTAATTTTTATAGCTTTTTAGTGATAAGAATTAAATCAGCTTCACATTGTATCCCACACACGGCAGGGTAGGCTGAGGAAACCTAGTGTTAAGATAGTCCGTATCACACTTTCCGCTGAATTCTGGAGGCACTGCGTGTTAAGTGACGCAACTCAACGCTGCGCTTTGCCTCGACATCAGAGCGAAGAAATGGAAATATAAATTAAAATAAATATTTTATTTCCTCGAGTGGGGATCGAACGCACCACATTTTGCGCCCCTGCGCCATGCCTGGCCTCAATAATATAACTTATCTACCTTTAACAATCTGTTAAATCTATTGTATACAAACGTACCATAGATTTATATATTTTACACGATTATATACCTAATGTTAAGTTAAAGGTGGTTAAGTTATTGAGAACGGCTGTAAGAAACTAAGAGACAGCTTCTTCGAACAATGGTGTGTTCTGAGGGACCACAATAAACTTTATAATTTGATTACCTTTTTTTTAATAAGAATGAAATCAATTTAAATTAATTAAATTATAATAACGTGCATACTAATAGCGACGCCCTCGGTGAGCTCTTCGTCTTTGGAACCTCCGGACCACCAGCCACTGAACCAGCCACGTGATTTTTTCGCTTCTTCCTCTAATTTTCCCAAACGTTCCACCTTAATTGGTAAAATTAAAAAAATATTAAAGATGTTTTAGAATATTTTTACGTCATTCAGTATAGTTACGTCATTCAGTAGTTTTTTCAATATCATTATCAGACAAGTTATATATAACGTGATTTCAGATGTTCGTTAATTATTAAATGGTTATGGGAAATAAATAAATATTTTTAAGCTAATATAATGATCCCGCATACAGCAGGTTTAACAGAGGGAACCTGGAAACCTAATGTTAAGTCACTTCCGTTCCCATTTTCCGCTAAATTTTGGAAGCATTGTATGTTGAGTGGAGGAAATTAACGCCTTTTCCTCGAGTGGGAGTCGAACCAAAACACGCTTAGTGCGCTTGTGGCGCTGCGCTGGCAATATATAATAATAATTTAATAAGCAATCATTTCAACCTCATATCAATTGTAACTATAATGTTATATTTTACACAATACATGTAGATTGTGAAATACATACATATATATAAATAATTTTATAAAGATTAGATGCTGATAACATTTATAAGAGCTCCTAGCACTATTGTTTGTTTACAAGTCGATACAATATATCGACTTGTAAACAAACAAGATATTGTTGTATGATATGAATAGAAATAGATATAGAATATGATCTTAATGTGAATATTCAAAGAACCTGTAAATGTATTTATTTATTTGTTTTTTTGAACCACACCATCATATGTTTGGTAACTTACCTCCATTTCAATCCGCTGTCTAATAACAACCAAATTGAACAAGTCCAAAGATTTTTCAGCTTCATCTAGCACACATTGCTGGTCTTTGGCCACTTTCCCTTTACAGCTAAGCTTGTTCTGATATGCCGAAGCATAATCTTTACAAAGTTGTCTGTGTGCTATCATGTGATCCCAATTCCAATTATTCCTTCGTCTCCTTACTTCTTCCTCTAAAATGCATTTGAATGCAAAACGCCACCATTCTTTGTAATGACCTCTATAGTTTTTCAGGTCTGGACGATATTTTCTGTAAGATGATGGAAAATTTGTACTTTTTATTACAATAGAAACTCGATAATCTGGCCCTCGGTTATACGGATTAGCGATTCGCAGGATTACAACCTGCGACCAATTATATTCAAGAAAGGAAGGCTCTTGAAATTACCAAATTAAATGAGAAGATTTTTAAATTTAAAATGGACATAGCAAGTAATTTTAGATAATTGTTTAATAACAAACACATAAAACCATTCATCTTTGACATATTTTTGGTTATTGCTCATTCAATCCAAATTTATGTTTACTATTAAATGTTTTGTCATACATCTCTTTTATCGCAAGTCGCAATAAATTCAAATAAACGATATATATTCACCAAAATTATTATGTGTATGTACAATGTACATATATGCACACAAGTATACATATACACATAAATATTCACAAATATTTTATAGTTTTATAGAAATATTGAGATTCCATTCCAGTAAAATATCAACTTAATAATTGATAATAAAAATTATAGTATGGTTAAGGGTCCGATTATCATTCGCGGTTTAATTGTTTTTTATTTTCGGGGCTTAGAAGCAAGACAAAGAGAAATCAGCAGAAACCGGAAAACGGAGTGTTCCACAATTGACATTAGGATTCCCTATCTTGCTAAATGCGGGATACAGCGTGTAGCTAAAAAAATCTATCCTACCTGTAAGGTGCACCTTTACTCATTCTGTCCATAGAGTCGGCCAACAACATCATATCTTGATACTGAGATTTGGTCAGACTAACAGACAATTGCTCCATATGTAAGCTTAGTATCACTTTAGGTATACTAAACTTGGGCGTATCGCCTTCAGGTTTGGGATTCAATTTTAACTTGGCAGTGGCATTTATTGGACCCAAAGCTGTAAAAACAACCATTATTAATATAGAAACAGATGTATTTATATATTTTTTCTTGGAACAAACATAACACTACAAATATATTTTTTTTAAAAACAAACACAAATATTATTTACCATACTGATAGAATGATGGTTTTGCCGATTTTGTTGCAATCTCATTTTGTAGCCGAGACTTGATGTCATCTGCACTTGATTTTGAATACAATTCAGTGGTTGGGTTCCAATATATAGCTAGGCCTTCTAGGTCTAGAATCTGTTAAAACATTCATATTTTTACAACTTAATAATAATTACCTTAAGCTAGCATAATCGTAATTAAAAAAAATAATAATTCATTTTTGTATTTATAGATAAATGTTTAAAAGAAAGTGTTTCTTTTTAAATATCATTTTTATATCTATAATAATTTTTTTGGGAAAGTTCACAGAGTCCAAAGATATGCGTGTTGTAAGCTATGGCTATAATTAGCTATAATTTTATATTTTATAACAATAAAATATTTATTTTATATTTCTATAATAAAGTATATTTAAGTAGAAATATAAAATAGTTACTTCTGTGTATAGCCTTCTTAAGTAAAACACTATATCTACAATCTACATGTGTGAATGAATTTTAAGAATACAATTGTTTAAAATACATAATTGTTGCATTGTAGATTTTATTGCATAATTGTTGAATGCGATGTTGTACTTTGTACTTTTCAACAGAATGAGCAAATGAAAATAATTCGTTCCCCTGAGTGGGAATGGAACCCACAATTGTCATAATTAGTCACACACAATTATATTTCGGTTACCTTAAAAATTTTTGTGACAGCTTCCTGTATCACAGTTTGCTTCCAATTCTCATCAGTTGTATGGACAGATAGATTGTGAAGGGTTATACCAAATGAGAAGGGTGCCCTTGGATTTGTGATGCTATCTTCATATCTAACATGTATATCAGTTATTTTTAACTGTACATTCTTTATTATTTGTGTTACTAATTTTTCAACAAATGTCTCATCTAGTTTATTTTGATCTATAAAAATAAAAAATATATATTTTATTCTGTTGTAATACAAACTATTTATATAATAAACCTTATGAAACATTAATTATTATAAAACAAATTACTAAAACATTTAAATACAAAACATCACATATATTTCTATATCTTGAATAGTATACATTTACTAATATAAATTATAATAGGGTATTGTATATATTATTATTCACATATATATAATGTCTTATTTCATTTTAAATTGCTAAAAATACAGTACATGTACAGATCTCAGTAAGTAACAATTACCAAATCAATAAATAAGAAACTTCAACAATACCTTTTTCAGCCTCTCTTTTCTTAGCTTCCTCAACTCTAGCAAGCTCAGCTTGTTTGGCAGCAAGTGCCATTTTCTCTTCCTTTTCTGGATCATATTTGATTTCAGCCGTGGGATTTACAATAAGGAATAATCTCTCTATTGTTGCTTCTACAGATGCACCATACAAATTTTTCCATGGTATTTTAAGTACCAGTTTTCCTATTGAAATTTTATAAATATTACATTTTTTTTACATAGAATACTATGTCTCTATTGCATTGACCTGGTTACACAACTTGAGATGCTGTATTAACATTCAATAAAGTGACATAACTTAAAAAATATTATTACTCACATTATAACATATAATATTTAAATAAAATAAGTGTAATTTTTTTTTGTAAATATTATTATTATTATATATATATACATAACTAAATCAAATCAAATATATATTTTTTATACTATTCTATATTACTACAATTACACACATTTTATAAAAGTCAACCATTGCCCCATGGGTTACAATAACATGATATCAAGAACAATCTGCCAATTGACCTCCAAATTATAATTGAGTTGTGTGAGTCACTAACACAATCAAAGACTAGTGATTGAGGGCATGATATCATTTATAGAATGCTGCTTCGTAATAATTAGTATACTTCATGTTGCATGCTAAATATACTTACCTTGGTAGACATATTCAGTCTATTTAAATGTTATTTCATATATTTATGTCATAAATTTAACAACATTTAACATTTTTGTCAGAGTGAGCCATTAAGACATTATGAAGAAAATAGGGAACAGCTACTTTATGTCGAATTTTCGAGGCATTTCTTCTTGAATGGCAGAATTCAAAGCTGCACTGACACCTGGTTACCAGAGCAAGGAAATAAAAATATTAAATATTTCATTCCCCACAAATCGGATTTGAACCTACAACAGCCACATTTACTGTTGGATGCCCCTGTGCCACGACAACCCCACACATCATTTTTTTAAAGTTTAAATCAATTCAAAGTTTATTTAATTTTTTCACTTATTGGAAGTATCAATTGTTACTGAGAAATCAACTAGTCAAAAAGACTTATACAATTATGAAGCATATATATAACTCTAAATATTTAAAATTATATTCATTTATATTATTTAAAAAAAATTTACTATTTATTTTATATAAATAGAAAAAATAAAATTGTTTAGGCTTAAAAATATCATTATTTTAATAGCTAAAAATATCCAATCGTTTACACCTCAATTTATTAAAACAATATCATAAAGAACGAAATAAATCCAGTACAGTACAAACCTAAATGCCCATAGACAGTTTGAACAGGTATGTTAAGTTCTTCCAAAGCATTTTGTTTTAATATAAGGTTTTCCAGTACTACATCCCCTGGAAATAACGAAAAGACATAAATAACTACAGTGTTACAATTTTGAAGTAGTAGTAGTATGACATCATTCTTTCCTCTATAAAACCTTACCGCCCCAAATGCCAAGTTTTAGCTGAGATCTATTTAAATTTTCCACGTAATCTCCTAGGAACCTATTCAGTACATCCACCACGATTGACTCAAAAACCATTTTGAATATTCACGTTTAACTAATATCAATAATAATAAATATTTATTTTTATGTTTTGATCATTTATGTCATGATAAGAGTAAAACATAAACATTTTAAAAAATTGTAATTAATTTAATGAGTAATTTCTGGATGCATTTAATTTAACAAATATCTTCAATACACTATTTACACAATGCATGAATTTCAAAACTATATTTTTCGTATTGCGAATTACGAATTATGATTATCCGTCTCGCTGACAGTACTGATATTTGATTCTGACATAATACGGTATCAGTGTTGCCAGCAGCTGATCTAACTTTCCAGTCCCTCGTAATACACGAGACTAGACACAGCAGCTTTTAACATAAATATAAAAAAAACGTTTTCACTTATATTTTAAAAAGCCGATTTTAACCACATGAAATGTTGTTTTCTACAAACTATTGATAATACTAAAGTTAAACTTAAGTTCTTTTCTAAATGTGGAATAACACTTCAATAACCTTAAAAACGCTTTATTTTTTTGAGAATAGTTATATGGCGTTTCTAAATTACTGTGTGTAATTAATTACAAGTTATTAGATAAAAAAAAGAAATGCTTATGATTATTTCCACTTTAGATATTTCCTGTCTCATTACTGATGACCAATACACAAGATATATTTTTATTGTTGTCATCTCCAACGAATCATTGTTAATATTCTGTACTATCATTGGATTCGTTATCTTTTTAGTCTCAAAATAATTTAAGTTTTAATAATTCATACCGAAAACAAACCTTTACATTAAGCTACCTGATTTAGTGAAAAATCTACGAAGCGGGCAACTTTATACAGAACACTACAGAAAATATATGTAATATATATATATATATATATTCCACAGAATAAAACAAATTTTTTAAATATTTTGTATTTTAGCTAACAAGTATTTTTAACAGCATCCACATTTAAATACCGTTTTGTAATTTAGTAAAGTACGGTACTGATATCAACACGAAAACTTTATATACTAAAAATAATATAATATTTATTTATTATTTACATGTGACTTTTTATATTGTTTTAAGTATGTTTATTTGTGTATTTTATATCATTTTAATTTTATGTATAAAGGTTGAAAAATTAACCAGACAAAAATCCTATCATACATAAGAGACATTAGACAACTCAAATGAAAACAAAAACTTTGGAACTTGAAGTTAAAAACGTGGAAATCCAGTAGTAATTTCTAGTCCACACTCCACATATCATATCCATTACTGAACGCTTTGTCATTAACACTTTATATTTTGCTTAAACATAGAACTAGTTTTTTTTTACTTTAACCCTTTAGGGGTCCCGGGAAGTACTTTCTTTTGTCTAAAAAAGAAAATAGTTTCTACCTCAGAGTAAATGGGAACTAAAATTATTAAAACTAAAAATTTAGAAATTATGCTTTATTATTACTTAAATAAGCTAGTTACAGTAACATGGTTTAGCCATTTAAACATTTCACATGTTAAAACTGGAATGACATTTAGAATAAAAGAATACATTAAGTATAATATTATATATATAGAATATAATGTAGTTCATATATTTCTGTTAATGTACACATGAGGGGAGCTCATCTATGATTACCAAAATTTTGAAAGTCTATTCATTGTCAGCAAAAGCTTATTATATAGGTTTAAATTTAAAAATTTGACTAATATTATTGCAACTACAGCAACTCCAGCGAATGATGTTAAGAAATGTAGACAGCGAAAAACAAATGGGTTTCTAATCTCAGGCCGACTCTATACAACAAAGATTATTTAGAAACTTTGATGCAATTAAGAGAGCAATACAGCCATCGCTGTTATCTCTAAGAATTATTAATAATTACAAAGATGGTTTAACGTTATACTTACATAAATAGTAGACATTAATCCAGGAGTAATTTACACATCAATTATTCAGTTTATTTTGATACAGGGAGTAAATGTACAGAGAACACACTTTACAAAGCATCTAATATTTAAAGAGTCAGATATTGTAGCTACATATCAATTAATCAAAACTGACTAAAGACAAGTATTTTGGCCTGGTCTTTCCTAGTTCACCTCATCAAAATTGTCATAAAATATGTGTGTGTACATATACAGGGTGGAATTGTCAGCGCCACTTTAAATGAAACCACAGTTTTAACTACTCTATAAAAGCCTAATATAATTCGGGAAAAAAATAATTCTCAAAAATGAAAAAGTTATTTTTTCAAACAAAATAAATAATAAAATTATCGTTTTAAAATAAAACGCCATTTGTAAAGTATAACATAGGCACGCACACACTTACCTGTCAAAGCGGCAACGTCGAATACGTATGTGTACGTGACACGAAATACAGGTATGGATAAAAATCGTGAAATGAAAAAAAAATCCTACGTCCAAACCGTTGAGGTGCCTTGATTATTTTTTTTTATTCTGGGTTTGAAATATTTTACCCTATATGCAGTTTCAGTTAAAGAAGCGCTGCCTCTTCCACCCTGTATATATTTAGAAGTTAATCAGTAATAAGTTCATGCAAATATATTGATGTAATTTTAGCACAACTTTTTATACAACATAAACATAGAACCCATAAATATAGATTTCATATAAAATTTAAATCTTGAAAATATTTAAATCATAGAAAATAATAACTATTATATAAACTTATAGAACCACTTTCTCTTATTAATAAAAATTATAACTTAAAATACGTTTTGATATACGTAACTAATATACTAGTGTTTGATATAAAGAAAAATACATTTTTTAAAATGTTTTCTAAGTATGGGGCAGTCATGTTGGCACTGTTTCTATAATATTAAAAAAATACAGAGATTCAGATATATGTATACATGTATATAAATATTCAGCTACTTTTTATGACATTTTTTAAATATTCTAATGTTCATAGTATCATTTTCAATTTCATAAAAATATACATATGTGTACTTTACACAAAATATTATATATGTACATATTTCCTAAAGAAAATATAGGTAAAAGCCTCACATGTTACTAAAAAAGAAACAAAACAATAAGAAAAGAAAATATTTTATAACACGCAGAAAAATAGGATTTGGAAACTGTTCAATACGCATTTCCGCTACATACATTTTTTTATACGTTTTCTAAAATATTTTTCAATTCTTGAAAAAGTAACTTTAACAAATGTCGTAAACGAAACATTAATTTCTACAAACTATAAGGACACTTTAATCCCAATTATGTTGTTAGACAACACAGTATTGTTTACACAGATGTCACTAGGAAGCATTACAATTCAAGAGCACTTAAACTATAAATCCGTAACAGGCGCGAACGTTGATAAATAGACTTGCTTTATTTTTATTTTCTTCAGAGGTAGAAAATGAAAATAATTCATTCCATCGAGTAGGAATCGAACCCACAAAGGTCGCGTTCCTCAAAGTTGGCATCTCGGGCAGCTTTTTGTAGGGTGAATAAATTACTTAATTGATAAGAAAGTTTTCAAATACCTCCTTACTAATGAAATGAAAGAATATATGCAAATCCACCCATCAATCTACCAGAGCCGGTACCGCAATACGTTAATCATATGTTTAAAAGTTTTACTGTGCTTATAGAAATAGGAAATAATTACGTGTTTTAGCTAATTTCATAAGAATTATTAATATCCAGAGCATAATACATATATTTTTAACAAAATTGTTATCTATTATGCATTACATAAGTACTTTTGTATTGTAATTTTGACTAGGTACTTTTAACGTAAGTAAACTTATGAAATTGTTAATAATATTGAATAATCTCATGAAGATATATAAAATAGTTGTAGTGTTGATTTACGCATAAGCATTATGAATTAATTAGTATTATCTGATTATTTATATTCATAGAAGTTATAAAAAGGCATATAATTCATATACAAGAGCCGTCCATTAATTACGTGAGGCTCGAAAAGGCTAAATGGTTCGATTTAAAAAATGGTTCGATTTAAATCACGAAATATCACAAGGAGTGTAATAAGTTATCACGTGTATTTTTTTTTCAAACTTTATTCTATTGATGAAACCGACGTTGATCTTCAACCAAGCAATGCTACCAACGGACTTGCAAGATACAATGTCCAGTTGTTGGTGTTGAAGAAAATGTAAATAAAAAATTACATTAAATAATGTTCACGTACGTTATGTATGTTAATATATTTTTCGCAAGATCACACCATTCCTTTTATTATATCTATGCCAGACAGCCAGCCAGTTAAAAAATGCTACAAAAACATCAAGTGATTCTGGCAGATGGCCCCTAATATAAATCAAAGCTTAACATAAAAAAAAGATCATGGCTGAAATTAATTTGATGTTATCTAAATGTATGTACTGTATATTTATTTAAGTAAATAATGAAAACTTTAAAAAATAAATAAAATAATTTGGAAATGATATAAATATATAGAAATGGCAGTTAAAAAAAATATATAACTGTTGCTTCATTGCACCACGCTTTATCTTACCTATAGATAATAAAAATAATTCATTTCCTTTAGTAGGGATCGAACCGACAACTGTCGCGCTTACAATTAGACGCTATATCGCTGCGTAATGACATCTTTTACTTAATACATTTTAACTAATCATAAATAACTATAATCGTTTATATAAATTTAACATGTTCTAGAATCAAAACAGTTTTCTGTATTTATATTTGATAAAGACTGCAAACAACACTAAACCATAAAATATTACTGGTGACGTAAATCAATAAATACTTAATGTACTCCATTCAATGCATTTCCATTTTCTGTTACAACTTTTTCGTCAATCATGGAACAACTAGGTGTGTCCTCTAAAATATCCTCTTCGTCTGAAAATACGCAAAATGTATAATTACTTTTAAAATCACGCTGTATTCCGCACCAGGGTAAGCAGAGGGAACCCAGTGTTAAGACACTCTGTTCCCTAGGCACTGCTCAATTTTCGAGCCATCGTGGAACTCAACGTCACGCTTTGCCTTGCTACCAAAGCGTGGAAATAAAAATAATTCTTTCCTCCGATTGGGAATCGAACCCATAACCGTCCCGTTTACAGTCAAATGCGGCGCGGCGTCTGCTATATAATTTTATAATAAAAAAATTGTAAAACAAATACGAGATGTCCAAAGAATAACATTTTTTTTAAATTTTTGTTTAGTTTTTTCATAATTTAATCAATGTCGATAAAGTAATTAGACCTATACCTGAGCTCACATCTGATTGATTCCTGGGGCTGAAACGGCATCCTTTTGACATATAGCTTTTCAGTTTTCCGAGGGAAGCCAATATAAGCCTATGAAATAGAAATATATTTATATGATAAGAGTATTTTTTTTTAAATTAGATATATATTCGAATTCACACGATACATAGTCAAGATCACTTTCCTATAAGGGTTTAATTTTTAAAATGTTAGTGGTATTTTTTTTTAAGTATCCTGTATAATTTAAACTGACCCCAAGAAGGGTGGACTGGGCGACAGCGGGCGCGACAGATACTCGGGGTGGAACTGCACGGACACGTAGTAGGGGTGCGCGTCAACCAGCGCCACCTCCATGCGCGTGCGCGTGGAGTCGCGCCCCACGAAGCGCAGGCCGCCCGCCTCCAGTCGCTCTATGTACTCCGGGTTCACCTCGTAGCGGTGCCGGTGACGCTCCTCGATCACGTCCTTCTTGTACAGCTTTGCTGGAAACATCAATATCGAATATACACATATAGCAACTTAGTATTTACACTCTGTTCCCCACTACTTGTCGAATTCTCTTGCGTAAGTGTAATTTTTTATTTTTAAATTTTTAAATAAAAATTAATCTTCAGTCACCCACAGAATTTATAACATATTGTAAATTCGTAACACACGACAATGCGATTATAACTTTTATATAAAAATTACAATAAAGAAAATATGAAATAAAAATAACATACTTACACATAACACTGGGTTCCAAATAAGTTTTCCTTTTCCCTAACCTCATAGTACCACCAAGATTACCAGGATGATGTTCGGGCATATCAATGACCAATTTATCTTCGCAGTCGGGGTTGACTTCTGTGCTGTTAGCACCTTTCAAGCCGAGGACATTTCTAGCAAACTCAATAACAGCCGATTGAAGACCAAGGCATATACCTAGCATGGGTTTTTGTGTTTCTCTACACCATTGGCAAGCTTCTATCTTGCCTTCAATGCCGCGCTGACCGAAACCACCCGGGACTATAACACCACTGAGACAGAGAACAGTTAAATTATATATTTTATACTAATAACCCATTGAAAGCCATTATTTACATCTTAATTATTATACAAAAGGAACAGTTCAGAAATAGGAATATTTTACCATTTTTATTAATAACAATATTATGGAGAAGACATATTACATAACAAAAAAAATGTACATACTCGCTTTTACAAAGGTCCTGCCAAGCTTTATGATATCCCACGGGATCATCAATTTTGGTTTGTTTCTCTAAATTGACAGCTTCGATGTAAGTTAAATTCAATTTGCAGCCAGCGGCGATACTGGCGTGTTGTAAAGCCTTAGTTACACTCGCGTAGCTATCTTCTAATTTTGTATATTTACCAACAAGTGATATATTCACTTCTTTACGTAGATTATCTACTTTTTTCGCCAGATTTCGCCATTTTTGCATGAACCTAATTAAAGAAATATTCGATCTTAAATATCTAAGTAATTCAGGAAACATGGCATATGTGTATGCACATGCTCAGCTATATTAAATTTCTTATTAGCTTTTAAAAATTAATATAAAATTTATGTACAACTCCCATTCACTAGGAATATACAGTTAGATTCGAAACAACAAACGGGTTTTTTATTCGTAAATTCTGACTATTTAAGTATAAATGATTTTTCCCGACTGCTAAGGAAGGGTTATTATGTTTCTTACCCATATAGATGATAAATCAATAGCTTTTTGGTTTATTTATGCTAATATATTGTTATTAATTTGTATATATAAATGTTTTGCAATCAATAACAACAAGGTTAACAAGGTAAGGTAAGGTACAAAATCTTACATCATTTAGAACTAAATTAAACATGTATGTTAATATTATTCTTATAAGGAAGTAATTTTAATGTGATCGTGGCTTTGTAGAAACTTGTGCCATTTTGTGTTTAATTGCTTAAGCTACTACGCTGTTGCAATTTTTAGCTTGAGGATTATCCATTTTTTTTAAAGATAATAATTCGCTTTTAAAATGTATTCGTATTTTCTGTTATCTTACTACATCTACAGATTGTAACTCAAAACATGATAAAGTAAGATCGTGTTTCGTGTTTTGTTTAAATTATCATACTGTGTGGAGACAGAAAGATTTTTCTTACGACTTAAGTCACATGCCTTATTGTCGATAAAACTCTTGTCTTAACGTGAATGAATTTCAACATTGTGAAGAACATTTCGTTTTAAAATATAAACATACCGTGATGGACGAGGCATAGCTATATTTAATTGAAGTCTTTCATTTAAGTACTGAACCACACCTTGAGCCTCCATTAATAATGGCACATGGTACACTGATGTCAGGTCGTGAACACATATTACCTATGAATAAAATATAATTTGAAATAAAACTATAAAAGATAATAATGAATAATATATATTTTTATTTTCTTTTAGCTTCACGCTGTTTCCTGCACATAGAAGGGTAGGCAGAGGGCATCTGGGAACGTTCCCATTTAGACACTTTTCACACTTTCAGAATTCTCGAGACAATGCACGTTGAGAAGCGGAACTCAACGCCGCTCTTTGCCTGTTTACCAGAGCGCGGAAATGAAAATATTAAATATTCCATTCCACCGAATAGGAATCGAACCCACAAATGTCGCGTTTACAATCACACTTTCGTGCCACCATGCTAAGACGACCTTGTGTGAAAATGTAAACATTTATTTATAATAAGAGTAATTTAAACTGAAATAATCGAGTTATGTGTATAATTAAATATGATATACATATAATGCGAAAGAATATTTTAATAAATAAGACATGCCATATAAAATTTTCTCAAATATATATAAACAAATTATAGCTTTTGAATAAAATTAAGCTCTTCCACAAATATATAAATTAGTTGTAATTAAATATAAATTAATGGACTCAATGTTCATCTACACTAAGTATAGAAAAATATTTTAAAAAATGGATTTTTTAATTTAACATACCTGTTCTGGTGCAACATGACAGAAATTAGATATTTTCTCCTTAACATTGTGATTGATGGGCTTTTCTGAACGACATAATATCAAGTCAGGTGATAGTCCTAGACCTCGGAGTTCGCGAACAGACGATTGTGTTGGCTTAGTTTTAGGTTCTCCTGTTGCCTTAGGCTAAAACATTAAAAGGCAAAGTCAAAATCCAAGTTTGAAAACGATTTTGAAGTTGTCATTTTGCAGGGGTACACACAAAAGTTTTGGTTTTGGTTGCCAGTCAAGGGACTATTGTTTATAATTTTTCTTTTTCCTACTCTGGTAATAAGACAAATTAGTGTCTCAAAAATTTGGTGAAAATGCCTTCTCCTGAATTTCTGTGGCATATAGTATGAGCCAAAAATCATCAAGCACTGGTATAGTATGAGGCAAAAAAAAATATTACTTACCATTGGTACTAAAGAGACATGTGCACAGCAAAAATTTTCTTTTTTTACCCTAAATTGAAATTGTCTAAATGCTTCAACAAATGACATCCCCTCTATATCACCTATAGTACCACCAAGTTCCACTATACAAACTCTTGGTGGAGTATTTTCTGGTGTGACAGGTACATGTGCTACTCTCTGTACCCATTCTTGTATAGCATCAGTAATATGTGGAATAACTAAATCATAAATAAAATAAATGTTAATAATATTTCAAATAATGAAGCTTTTTTCATTATTAAATAGATAGCAGCATTGAGTTCTCTACTACTTAACATGTATTGCCTTACCAGAGTTCACTAGAAAATGGGGAACAGAAGTGTCTTAACACTGGGTTTCCAGATTCCCTCTAACTAATGCAAAATTATATGGCATGATTATTTAAGGATGCTGTGGAGCAGTGACACAGTAACTTACTGTAAATGTAAGTTATATTCCTACTTAATGGAAAAAAAAATTTTTCCTTCCTTGCCCTGGGTACAAAAAGAAAGTGTGGTGCTGAGTTCCACTACTCTATTTGCAATATCTTGTGAATTAAGTGGAAAGTACTGAGTGGATTATCTTAATATTAAGTTTCCTCTGACTATCCTGTTATATATGGGGGCACAGTGTAAAGCTAAAAAAACATATATGTGTACAATGTATATACCCTGTACTGTTTTTCCTAGGTAATCTCCACGTCGCTCACGTTCTATTACTTGCTGATATATTTTGCCAGTGGTAATATTATTATCTTTATGGAGAGTTATGTCAAGAAAACGCTCGTAGTTGCCTAGATCAAGGTCCACTTCTCCGCCATCATCAAGCACGTAAACTTCACCTAAAAATATTTAGAGTTGTAGATAAATAAAATCGCAAGTCAAAACCTTCTAAATTTATCTAGTTATAAGCCAAAATTTACCATGTTCATAAGGTGAAAATGTGCCAGCGTCTATATTAATGTAGGGATCAATTTTAATTGAAGTAACATCAATTCCGCAGCTTTTGAGTATCGTGCCAAAAGAACTTGCGATGACACCTTTTCCAACACCACTAATAACACCGCCCGTAACTAAAATATATTTCATATCAGGCATATTTAATATTAAATTGGTTTCTTAAACGTAAATAATAATTTTAAAAGTCACAAATATATATGTGCTTTTACGTTATAACCAAAAAATAACACGGACGAATACATGCACACCGCATTACTTTTGTATCTTTATTGACATTTGAGCAAATTGAATTTGACAAATAATATTTGCACGTTATACGTTCTGTAACGTAAAAGTAAATCAATAAGGACTGAGTAAAGGCCTATCAATTGTTTTTCATTTCACATTTTAAGGAATAAAACGATTGATGAAACAGGTAAATAGTCATTTTAAAATGAAATTGACTTTCGTTTAATAAATTTGCCGAGAAAAAAATTACCTTCTTATAAACAAAAAAAATTGTAAATCACAAAAAGATAAACCATTTTGAAAACGCTATAATAAAAATAATCACAAGATCTTTTAATTTTTCTACATCTTTATGCTTCACGGGATAGACATAGGACATAGTTTTAAGATATTGCATTCTCTGCTTTCTATTTTTAGCAGTATAATGTTACAAAAATAAATCAGCTTCACGCTGTATCCGGCACACAGCAGGGTAGGCAGAGGGAACTTAGTGTTAAGACACTCCATTCCCCACTTTCCGCCGAATTCTGGAGCCATTGCGTATTGAGTAGCGGAACAACGCCACCCTTTGCTTCGACACCAGAGCGAAGAAATGGAAATACAAATAAGATCGACCTTTAATCGATGATTAATTACATCGCTGTTATACAATTATATCATTATAGGACAGTCACGCTGAGTCTGGCAATTTAAGAAAGTTGACACTGACAGTGACAGTGACATAAATATTAACGAAACAATCGAGAATGATGCGTGCATGTAGTTTGGCGTGATCTATAAATTGTTAGCGGATTTCCAAAACAACCAATATGCCTAAATATTATTGTGACTACTGTGACACTTATTTAACACACGACTCCCCCAGTGTTCGTAAAACTCATTGCACTGGGCGGAAACATAAAGATAACGTAAAATTTTACTATCAGAAATGGATGGAGGAACAAGCTCAACACCTTATCGACGCTACAACGGCGGCATTTAAAGCTGGTAAAATTGCACAGAATCCATTTGGAAACAAAGGGACAGCAATACCGCCTCCTTGGGATCCATCTGTTATGGGTCCTGGTGGACCCAGACCACCAGTACCTGCCCCTGGTGGCCCGCCTGGAATGATACCTCCACCAACAATGGGCCCTGGAGGACCAATGGCACCACCAATGATGATGGGTCCACATGGACCAATGCCTCCTATGATGGGAATGAGGCCACCTATGATGGGCCCTATAATGGGTCCAATGGGACCTATGGGCCCTATGGGGCAAATGAGACCACCTTTGATGAATGGACCTCCAATGAACAAGTAGTGTTAAATTTATACTTTGTGAAGTTATAAGTGACTGAAGAGTAACAGTTTAAATAGTTAATAACATATGTTAAGGTGATTTTTGAAGATTTGATAAATATATCTTTATTAATAAATAAAGAGTGATAAAATAAAACTTTGTATATTATTTTTTTATATCTTTAGTCAATAAAAACCTACCAATCAAGTCAAGTTAAATCAAGTTTTTTAATGACAATAAAATGTCATTAAAAAAATTTAGTGGCCTTAGTGAATGCAATAGTTGTGGCTTCAATCCTTAATCAGGTCAATGAATTATTTTCATTTTCCCCACTCAGAGACAACAAAGTGAAGCATTGAGTTCTCAAGTCAACATGTATTCTCGAAGTGGAAAGATGAGAATCCAACCATGTAATAGGGAAAAGCATATATTTTTTTATTGCAAAGATATAATTATAGGAACTTATCTTTATTTATATTTGTCTTAACAACCAATTTTATTTTATGCTATATAGTAAGATACTTTTAGTAAACAAAGTACTTTATTGTACTTATAATTTTTTTCTAATTAAGCCAAATTTGGATGCATCCAAAATTTTTATTATTATTAAGTTTTTTATCATATCCTGTGTATAGGGGGCAAGTAGAGGAAGCCGACCGACCGATGGAAAAGGTAGTGTAAAGACAACCTGTTCTACTATTTTGGGCTGATTTTGAGACTTTGTGTTCCCAGAATGCAGAAATGAAAAAAATGACTAATTAAATCAGTCGGATGGTGTAGCTACCAGTGTAGTTTCTCATTTTGCATAGATTTTAGATGCAATCCTGTAAAAGTACATTTTTTACAATTCTAAACTAATTTTATTTCGTTTTTTTTTAGCTTTATGCTATATACCGCACATAGCAAGGTAGGCAGATGCAACTAATGTAATAAATAAATGCAACACAAATTTAATATTTTTTAATGAACTATATTGAATATATTCATTAATTGTTTACTGTTGGTGATGACCTGGAGTCACTTGACGAAGGTGATGGTGGAGGTGTTTGCGAGCGGTTGGAAAATAAAACTTCTGTAAGGTCCACAAGTAACAATAACGCACAGATCATTGGCAGAACTCCATCTAAAACTAGTGCGGCGTTTTGTTTAGCCAACGAGGTTGTCTTTAAGCCACTGAAGACTATAAACGATAGCCATATTTGTACAGTACAACAGGCAATTAGGGCATAAATTTGTAAAAACAAAGACGCGTAATGGAAACGGATTGCAGCACATACAAAGGTGCATATAAAAATGTATGTTGTAAATATCGCCGTAGGGCCAATAAGGGCGTGAGATATACCTATAGATGGTGTCGATCGTTCATTTATAAGATTAGCTGTATTTACTACCAAAATAAGTATTCGAAGCTTCACTGAACAATCTTTAGCGCTCATTGAACTGGTAGAGCTTACCATTGAGTAGCACTTCATTGATATTGCAATAGATTATTTCAAGTTATTTCAATATAAAGTATAAAGAATGATCTTGTGATGAAGAATTTAAGAGGATAAACTCGTTGTCATTATGACTTTTTATACAGGTAAGGAATTGAATGTGACTAAAAGATAAGTTTTTAGCATGAAAAAGAGTTTAATTGATTTCCTAAAGTTAAGATTGAAATAACAATTATATGGGTAACTAGGTAGAAATATATAAGGACCTTTCCAAAAACTGCTAGAAAAAAAAACACTTAAAATTGTTCAAAACATTTAATTAAATTTTTTAATAACTTAAAAACCCAAAAATCAAAATTACCTATGTATAAAATAAATACTTACATAATATTATGTAACTACACTTATCATAATTCCATAAACTAAGATTGGCCCCAATAGAGCGATTAAAATTAAAGCGAAAAGAAACAAATACACGTAAAACAAAAATATAGCTCATAAGTAATGAACACTGGGTGTACAATATTGTTGCCAAATCAATGGCACACTAAGCAAGAAAAGACTAGATTAAAGCTTCTTTCATTTCATATTTGTATTTACAATTGAACAAATCCAAAAAGCACCGGCTTCGACACATCTTTCTATTATAACCGACTTAAACGCTATCATAAGGCCGTTTCTAAAGTACTAGGCGAAGACTTTTCTCTTTCTGGGGATGTTTTATTCCTTAATACTAATCCTAAATTTGATGGGGATTTTCTAAAAGATGATAATTGTGGCGTAGTTTCTTGAGTGCTTTTGAAAAATTCTGCTCTTTTTGCTTGAATTATTTCTGACCTAGATAAAGCATGCGAACTTGGAAAATCGGTGTCAATGGGAAAAACACCTTGATCTAGGGAAATATTAGAGTGCTCTTCATCTAAGTTATATTCACTTATAGGTATGAGTGATCTTCGTGCTCCAAAATGCTGATTAGTCATAATAGGAACTGTTTTCGACGGTGGGCTTACCGATGCTATTTCACATTTTTCACCAGAGCTATTTGATATTTCATCCTCATTATTTGCTTCCGGAATAGGAGTAGACAGTACATCAGATCTTGGACTAGCGAAACGCCATTGGGATTTAGGGGATAAAAGGATTTTAGATGTGTTTTTATGATCTTTTACTAATCCGCTGGTTCGACCTGGAGACACCGGTTGGTTGTTCGATTTCACAGACTTTCTATGGTTATAAGTTTTCGGCGACCCGCTTAAGTCTAGAATATTAATTTGTGATCTAGGTGTCAATGGTATTTGGTTTTTTTCTTTAGAAAGTTTGAGTTGTTCTACTGCAGACAGCTTATTAGATTTGCTTTGAACGTTAAGTGTATTAACCTTAACACTATGTTGTAGAAGTAATTTTTTAAAATCTAACCTTGATGTCTGTTGTGTTGGTCCATAGCGATCAGCACATGTTTCTCGTCTTTGAACACTTGAGCCTGTCCCTAAAGAATTTGTTGTTTGTTTATCTTGTACTTTTGCTGACCTATTTTTAATATCTAAGTAACCGGTTTCTGGAAAGCGTTGTCCAGTTTTAGGATGTGGAGGTTCAGAAATAAGTGGCGATACAGTAATTGTACTAAATGCTGGAGATTCAGCTCTCTCAGGAGGTTCTTTAATGTTAAGTTTCTTTTTACTCCTATGGATAACGGCGTATAATTCTTCGTTCGTCATAGTTGATTTAATTGGCGACAAAAGTTTCGAATTTAAATTTATCGTTGTTTCTTTGTTCGTAGGTGTAGATGATTTAAAAGAACCAGAGGTACGAGGATCTATTGGTGATATTCTTATAGACTCTTCAGTGTGCAGATTGTGTTCTGTGCGGTCTGGAATATTGGAATGCGGACCTAAATGCTTAGTTTTTGGGCTGTACTGTTTTTCTTCTTTTATTGCAGGATTTTCTATACATGTTCCAGACGAGACTTTAGGTAGCGTCCAGAATTTTAAGTGAATTTTATCTTCTGTTTTATTGTCATGGTTTGTAATTCCATGCTTGCCACGAAGATGTGCCGTATGGTACCGATGAACAGTCGGATGTAAATGATTCATATCTACCACTGACTCTTGACCTCTCATACGTTGATTCAAAAGTTTGTCAGCGTTTGATTGTCGATAGTCTGAAATATACATACAATATTATTAAATCAAAAACTTTAGCATAGCATTTAAACAGGTTTTTTAAGTATTTTCAGATGCGCCCGTTTTCTACATAGGCAATACAGTTTATACATAAATATATTCATATTTTTAAAGAAAAAGCAGGCATTTTTAAGTGCTTATATCTGAACCTCTATTTCCTTAACCTTATTTATTACCCCTACTGTTTTTACTTTTTATAAATGCTATAAACATATGTGGCTATAATATAAAAAAAAATAAAAGAAAATGCATGCGAAAGAAGCATTTACAACGCTTACCTACTAAGTAAGTGATTAAATTATTTTTTTAACTTAAGTGCATGGTATTTTATTCTATAACAAAAGTAATAATTTAAATAATGTCTGCGTAAGGTGCTTTATAATTAAAAAAGGAAATGCAAAATCTACAATATACATAGGACAGATAATTAAAATATTTCAATTTGATTTTGGCTATAATAAATATTTTTATTAACGCACATAGTGTTATTATGCTAATATGCTTCCAATGCCGCAATCGTTAGTGAAATACAAGTATTAAAAATACAGAAATAATATAATATGAATTAATATAATATTAAAATGAGCCCAGGAATTACATATCTTAGTATTATAATATTAATATATCCACACATGCAACGAAATATCATGCTAAAAAAAGCATCAAAACTTTACCTTTGAAGGACTTGGTCTTAACAAAGTCGCAACCATTGGAAGCATCTCGATCGTTGGGCAAAGCGATGTTATAATGAGAATTAATAGTAGTGTACGATCGACGGGGACAGTTTTTACCTTTGGATATTCCAGTGCAAGAACTTATATTATTATACATTAGTGAACTTGTGGTTATGAAAAGTAAGAGTTAATGTTATTATAAGACATTTATACGTTGAACCTTAACTTTATACAGTCCCTGCACTAAATTCTTTGAATAGGGAATTAAGTTCTATTGTGCCGTGAATCTCGTTATAACCTTTTCCTTCGATATAGTACAATGTCTTTTGGTTTAACTGAAAAACAACTTACAACAGAACTTCATTCATAAAATGTTAAGGGTGCTGGTGGTATATATTGGTGGTACATATGTAAATGAGGTGGGGTGAGGTAAGAGCGTGGGAATGAAATTAAATGAAATAAGTGCGTTAATTGACAATATTTGTATAATATTATTTACAAACACATATGGACACAAGAATAACACACCATGCACTTCATACAAAAACATAAATTAATCATAAGCTGTGCACACTCAGGTGAAATAAGCCACCATGCATTTTATTATATAACAAAACTGCTTTATAATATCAAATAAAAAAAACATTAATTCGAGTGTGAACGTTCTAAAATAATTTAAAATTAAATCTATCACAGAAATAAATTAACTAAGGCAAGGAAGACGACTAATCCTAAGTGGGACGGAGAAAAATCTAGTAATCTTAAACTACAATTTATTTTAGTCATATTTCCTTAAAAATATCTAACTTCATAAAATGGAACATGAACAATTTCATTAAACATTCAATATACTTTAAAATTTGATTGTAAAATAAAAATACTTAAGACATTTACGAAGTAAGCGTAATAAAGAAGAAGGTAACAGGCTTAAAATTACTTTTTATCCATAAGAAACTCTTCAAATAGGTAATACATAACAAATACTGAGCAATTTGACAATAACTCGTCTGATACATGATGACTACACTTCATTTATGTAATTCATTTTGCATTTTTCAAAAAATATATTAAATTAATTTAATAGTTAGTCGAAAATTATTGCGGATATATAAATATTACCAAATTTCGGTGCCATTCTCAGATTCAGAAATTGATAAAATTCTAGCTCTATGCATAGAACCGTCAAAGGGTACAGTGACTTTACTGGGTGACAAAGGGCAAGCGGGCGGCGAGTGCAACACACAGACAGTGTCAGGGTCAGAATCTAATATAGCTGATAGCATGTCTATAGCCCGATCCCTGTTGTCTGGAATGAGTGCGATTGTATGCCGTTTGGGCAAAGGTGTAGTTAATGGACTTAAAGCTAACGAAGATAATTCTGTTTCAAATTTATTATCAATGAAACTATCATTATTATTTAAACATTCGCATTTGAGACTATCAAACGTAGCCTTGTGACTTAGTTTAGGAGATACCGTTGATGGATAGTTTATTTGTTCTCTAAGCAAATCTGCTGTAATTTCAGCTTGTATCATTTCGAAAGAATTAACTTTTTTTGCGTTATTGCTAAAAGAATCAAGTTGAAGAAGTTTTTTAATAGGCATTAGTGGAGAGTTTGCAAGTTTGTAACTATCACTTCGTTTAATTTTACTATTTAAACATTTGTCAACGTTTTGATTATTAAAATTTGGATCTACTTTATCGTCGACATTATTTTTAAACATTTTTATAACTTCTGCAACTTTATTACCCGTTTTACCAAAATCTTTGCACTTTTTAAGCATTATTGATGTTTGAAAGTTGGGTACGAAAGGAATGATTTCTTCCAAGGATTTATTAGAATTTTCATTGGAAATAGAATCGTCGATGACTTTCGAAGTTTTTGAAAGATTCTTACCTGCTATATCATCTTTCGTTGGGGACAAGCTGACACCTTCTGCGTCGTGTATGTTTACATACGCACCCGACCTGGTAATGGCTTCGACTACTCTAGGTGGATCTGAATTAGTTTTAGTGGTCATTTTTAAATTCGTACTCGTTAGTACAGGTGACGCCGTAATGGGGGTCGCTGATATTATCGTACTGGGTTTAGTGGGTAACGTCACAAATTCTGTAGTAATGACACCTCGAGGGTCAATAGGTGCTTTTATTATCATTTTTCCTAATTGTGGCGACGTTGGTTTGCTACTAGTTGTGGGTGCGTAGGGGAAGTCAGTTTCATCTGTGATTTTTACAACATCCGCACTTTCTCGCTGTACAATGGAGGTGGTTGGACAAATTTCCTGAACAAATGGTCCCGGCTCAAATGTGGTGTGTGCTCCTTTTCTCCTTTTCAATGTGTCTGATGAATAGATTACTTGTCCTTGCGAATCAAGAGTCACTTTTGCTCCTTTTGCTTGTACTTTTTGCGCTTCAATTTGTTTTTCACCTGCCCTATGTTCTAAGTAATCCTTGCCTTCATTTAAGCAGTTTGGTAGTTCATTTAAAGAAACGTATTCAGTTTCATGTAATTTTCCAGATAAAACAGTTTGTAAATTTTTTTTAACTATATCATTGTTTGCATACGTACTCCGATTTAACGTCATTTTTTGATTATTGTTTTTAACGTCCGCAATTGTAACGTAATCACCGGAGTCGTAAAAATCTTCCAGCATATCAACATCTTTTGAAGGTGGTGATTTTTTATTAGATAGTTTATTTGGTAATACTCCTTTAAGGCGGCACATAAAATTATTAAATGGATGTAAGGAGGATTTTATTTGATTTTGATATCTGCTATTTCTTGCTGCATCCGAAAATTTTGTTTCCTTTTGTCTATCTTCATTAGGCAAATCTAGCTTTGGTCGGCTCTCTGATTTCGCTAGTGTCTGATCACTCCTTTCGTTATTTTCTTTTTTTCTGCTAACACTCTTATTACTAGTTTCACTTTCATCGTCAGAGTTAGTGGGTGTAATAACACACATAGAAGGAATTCGAGAACTGTTGATAGTTGTTTTATATCTTATTCTTTCTATTCGGTCTGTTCCTTCGAGGTCTGAAGATTCTGAGTAGTCTTGTTCAGATAAACTATGTTTCCCGTGAGCACTCGAAACTGAGTCTTCGATAGGCGAGCTAGAAGTGTTGTGGCCAGAGTCTGGTGAACTCGTACCAGTACTTTTCTTAGCACTTTCAATATCTGTTTCGGTGTGCACCTCTACAACTGCTGTAATTTCTCTTTGATTACCAACATTCTTTGATATAGTAACCGTTGCTGATGGGTTTGTGTCAGATATTGAAAAGTTTGTTACAGATTTGTCTGAAAAAGCTCTTAAATTACTATATCTAAGGCTGCTGAAAGGCGATTTTTGAAATGAAGCAGCACGCTCTAAACTTGTATTTACATTTCCCCGACTGCGATTCATTATTATTAACGAACTTTTGCGTTCAGGTACTGTCGGCCCAATTACTAATGATCTATCGCTATCGGCTGCCATCAGAGTGGTGCAAACTGTACCAGCTGAACTTGTCGTTGTGCTTGTTGAACCCTTACCAAATAGTTCGTATTCATTTTCCGCCGACAAATTCTGACTATTTGATGAATTAGATAATGCAATAGTCGTGTGCAATGGAGTGCTAGGCGAAATTTCTTCTTCTTTTAAAGTTTTAAGACCAGAATCCATATGGAATGATGTATAATATCCTTCTGTATCGCAAGAAAATTCAGAACTAGTTTCCAGATCTTCATGTAAATCGTGAATAATGTCAGGCGTGAGAGTGCCTTCGCTAGTAACACTGCCAGATCCTGATGTGTTAAGGAATTTCCGTCTACTGATGATCGAGCTCGGTGGGCCGTGGTGGAAATTTAGGGAGTTATTGGATGTGGCAGCAGACGTGGTACTTTTCGGTGGTACCGTTGTGGTAGTTATTTCTGAGCCTATACTCGTTCTACCTGACTCGGAACTTGCAGACCAGTTACCACTGGACGAGTGTGGTTCATCTTTCCCGACTGCCGAACGCCGGGAACGCCTCTGTGTTGAAGCTCCTCGTAACCGCACTCCCGCGCTTATTGTTGCTGTTGTATGAACGCTTGGAAGTCCAATGCTTTTTTCCGACGAAGAATAGGAAGCGCATCTCAAATGGTTTCTTCTATCTTCTTCTTCTGGTCGTTTTTTGCGTAAGATTACAGTTTCTTTACTAAGTTCATCATCTACAGGGACAATTGATGTTTTTGATTCCTTGCTTCTATCTAGTTTGGATTCTCTGAAACTGTCTCTGCTAGTACTAGGTGATCTTCCGATAATTTTTAAGCGGTTCTTTCCCCATTGTTTTAAGCTATTAAAATGGCTTTTCTTAGGATCTGTTGGACTTTTCTTAAGCAAATCACTCGATCGGGACCGGATAACAGTACTGTCTTCAATCTCTTCAGAAGCCACAGCATTTGGTGTATCACTATGATAAAACAAACCAAGCAAAGCATTAGTCACACGCTAGAGGCATATGAATCTCCGAAAAATATCACTTAGTCTTGTAACAGAGATGTTTTTCGAAGATTTCATTAATTTTAAAGCTAATGAGAATGACTCTATTAGTGTTTCAGTGCAAAGATGTTTTATAATCTTGATCTTTACTTCGTTATTAAGAAGCATAAGTGAATAACGACAACCAGGAACAAAAAAAATATTTTATTCACAGAAGCACGATATCATCGACAGGTTAAAATGTGCTGAATATTAAACGATTTTAAAGCCACACGATACTGTGCTTTTTGTTACTAAAGTTAATAGATCTCCAGATTTCATTATCTATTATTATTTTAATTAATATAATTTGATATAACTAAAATAGATAATGTAATCTAAAGTGAATAGTGCACTCTATAAGCTTACCCAGCTATAGCCTCTCTAAGCTCTTTCTGATCAGTGCCAGAAATTGTGTTTCGTCTTTTACCCCGTGGTTTCCTAGTGCGCGTGCGACGCTTCACCGTATCCGTTTCGCCGGCAATGGTCTCTACGTGGAGGGACTTCCGCGAACTACACATTCTATCGAAGAATTTGCCTGACGTGTCTATCGCTATGACTTCTGGTGGAAATCTGGAAAGAAAATGTTATATCAAGGTATTATGTGTACAATTAATAAATACATAAAATAGAACACACAACTTAATAGTAAATACAACACAGAATGTAACTTGTATTGTAACAGTGTCACATCGGCTAACTGTAAACGTGATGGTTGTAGATTCGATTCCTACTCAGTGGAATTTTCATTTTCGCGCTATACTATTTCTCTCTATACGCTGGATGGAAAGTGGCGAGTGATGTCTTAGTACCAGATTCTCGCTGCCTACCCTGCAATATCCAGCATATAGCGTGGAGCTAGTGCAAGAGCAGTTATACAACATTTAGAGATGACACTATAACTTACTTAGATACAATTACTCGTAGCTGTTCCTCAGGGCTCGGCAGCCGGTGGTCTATAGGTTCGTCGTCTCCAGACCCGCACTCTGAGAGCTCGTCTGGCGTTAAAGTAACGCTGCTCGCGATGCGTATTGACGCATCCGGTAAAGCCGTCACATCTCCCACAGCTTCTTTTGACGTCCATTTCCTTAAATGTTCTACTACTGACGGCTGCAATTGACAGATAATTGGCTATTTAATTAAAAGTAAGGTTTGGATGTGGTATTTAGCAAACATTTTTTTGTCTTCATAGAAATAGTTTCAGATATAAACAAATATACATTTAAAATAAATTATTATGTTAAAAGGACACGCCTTGCTAGTAAAATATGAAATATATGTTTTAATAATATAATAAAATTGAGATATAAATGCGCTTAACTCAAGCGTCCTTATTTATTACATAGAGTCGTATATTTAATAGATAATAACATAAATAATATACTTGTCATGAACGATGACGGTGAGAACATGGAACTACTTAATAAATATTACATCCTAAGTGTTTTACACATGAATTAATGATGATTTCTGATTGCAATGTCGGTGTCCTCTTTATTTTATTGTTATGTCAATCTAACTTGTACGTTAAACGAAATGAAATGATAAATTGGCTTACAATATGAGTTTCTATGTCGACGTCGATCTTATTATATATTCGTCTTCTCTTTGAACTTAGGACAGGAGTACAGAGAAGGTACTGGGAATGTTGGGAATCTTTTCTTAGTTGATCGAGGATTGATGCGGAAATTCTATCGGTTGTTGCCTTTTCATACAGCTTTCGTAAACTTGCGGGTCTGAAAAAAAACGATGTCACAATTAATTTTTTGAATATTGCTTAGCAATGTAAATATGTAACTTTATTTTGATGTGTTTCCTAGCTTTGTTGGATAATTAGAAATTACTGCCATTAAGCATCTGCATGGTCTTCGGTTTCGGGTTCGAATCCATCTACTTAGGAAGCTTTGGTGAGGAAGCTTTGTTTTTGTATTTTTAACATATTCCATGGCTAGCATTCCTATCCGGAAAGGCTGGTTGATGATGCACTATTAGTTTATATTTTATACGATATTTGGTTCAATTACCTGGTATCAACCGTGAACAGTTCCTTTCTAAGAGGATTATTGGCCGTGTAGTGAACTTTGCGCGTTGCAAAATCTGACAGGCTGCCCTCCGCTGCAACAATTGCAAATATTAGTATTAGCTATGAATATAAGTATTATTTATTTATCTATGCTTAAAATGTAACATAGAATGAAATTTATACTAATAAATAAGTGTTATGTTATATTTAAAATTTCACAATAATTAATATTTAAAAATTAAACAAAGCAAAATAATTAAAAAACAATCAAACGATTTCTAGATAAAAATAGAATATTGTCTTTTTTTGCTCATATTGGGTTTTATTTTTATGATAATTTAGTAAAGTCTTATTTGAGTACATTACTTATTAGATAATTACATTAAATATTTATTATAAATAAAAAATAATATAAACTTGAGAGAAACGACAAATATATTATAAAGTCGGGTATTCAATTCCTCTGCGAATGGCATTCTTGGCGATGGCATTCCAGAGGAAACTAGTTCCATATATAAGATATAGTCATATTGAATAATATAGAATCGCAATAAGAAATGTGCAAGTGGATCCTATTGTCAAAGCGGCCTTGGTTCCCTGCGGACCAGGCCAATGCACGCACCGTCTTGGGTGGTTTCAATATAACAAATCATTATCAAATTGGAAAGTTATCGAAATACTAGAACACGTTTTATTATTAGTTGTCTTATTGTAGATCACAAAAAAGAATCAGCTTCAAGCTTTATCCCGCACAGTAGGGTAGGCATAGGGTACCTAGTGTTAAGACTCTCCGTTACCTACTTTCCACCGAATTTTGGCGGTACAGTGGCGGAACTCAACACCGAGCTTTGCCTGGATACCAAAGCGAAGAAAGAGAAATATAAATTAATATTGTAGATTTGTAAATACAAACTAATTTTCCTTTTTTTTTAAATATAAAAGGAAGTCATTTTCATTATAGGCCCAAAAGCCTAAGGTACTTAGAACACCTGATACAGAATACAGATGTTGTAACTTCCATCGAAGCCGTTGGGTAGGTTACGTTTGGTCACGACTTTGGGACGTATGCACAAGGACATAGTCCGTATATGCCTTTACTATTTAATCCGGTTTCTCATACTACGATACTATAATCGACATAATATATGCTTAAGTAACAGTAATATTGCCATAATAATGCTTTGTATAGTATGTGATAAAGATATTTGGGGGTTCCTTTTAACTCCCACAAAAATTTGCAAGTACAGTAGATTAATCCAAAATATAATACGGAGCGATATTACACATTTGAGGCCGTCGTGGCGCCGGGGTACAAGAGTGGGCTGTACCGCGAAGGTTGTGGGTTCCATGTCCACTCGAGAGCGTGAATAATTATTTTTTATTATTTTATTGTCTTCGCTCTGGCACCAAGGCAAAAGACCGGAGTTCAGATTCGCCACTCAACACGCAATGCCTCGATAAATTGTGAAGTGTGAAGCTGATTCGATTTTTTTGTTTTAACATTACATATTAACACTACTAAGTAATGGTATCTTAAAATTTAATTTCAAGTGACATATTACACCTATATACAACTATGTGAATAAAAAATATATTTGTTGTGAAAGTTAAAATATTAAACTTCGAGTTAAACGGAAACACTGATTACATTTAATAACATACTAGATCGGGCAAATTTGCTCAGTAAGCGAGTGAATGTGTAAGTAATAATTAAATTTATAAGTAAAACTGGGATTTTTACCACACGCTTTCTCAGTATATCGGATTAAATTCCAATTTAATAGGCTTCTCGCATTAAATTTTCCTGGTGAGAGGGTATTTCAGGTTGTTCGACAGGTATTAAGTTATTAACAGGCAGAAGCCCAGACAATTCACAGTATCAGATTACGTCGAGTCGATTTGTGCATATTATGGATAAGTAAAAAAATATTAAAGTTTTATAGTTTTGTGATTTAAATAAATGTAAGTGAGGTCTGCGTCCAGTCGAGCGCAGCGGCACAGTGTGATTGTAAACGACTGGTTGTGGGTTTGTTCCCCAATCGAGGAAATGAAATGTTTATTTAAATATTTCGATTTCTTCGATCTGGTGTCCAGGCAAAGCGCGGCGTTGAGTTCCAGCATTCAACACGCATTGCGTCGTGGGGAACGGAGTATCTTAACACTAGCCTACCCTGCTGTGTGCGGAATATAGCGTTGAGCTGATGTGATCTGATAAATTTAAGTAGGTATATGAAAATATCTTGCTGATATAAAAAGTAATGTAAATATTATTGTAAAATTTAAAGTAACATTTAAAAATGACAATTATACGAAACTAAAAGGTAGGCTTTTATATGTTAGTTCTGTGGCTGACTGAAGTTTGGACCTGATGTAAAAAAACATACAGACATATTATTGAGTCATTCGTCGTCGGGTATTCCTGGATCGTCTGTGCATTATTACAAGTGCTTTCTCAGAAGCTAAAATTGGATCAAGTGGTCTATACCGAAGATGGACTCGTTTTGCATGTCGTTTTATTATGTTCTTACATTTTAGGAAGCTAATTATTGACGATATTTTGTCTGTTGAACTTCAGATTTGAACCCAGAATTTAACTTAAAATGGTATTACATTACAAATTTAATATTTGTTAAGCATATGTTAATAGAGTTTAGTGTAAGTTGACTATGGCTTATTTTATTTACAGTTCTATAATATAAAAATTGACAAAGATTGATCATTCCTCATAGCCTAGAAAAAATATACAGATTGACAGGATGACGGTGGACGTACCATGAATATTTATTAATAGATATTATTACATAATTTTGATCGGATCGAAAATATGTATCTACTCCAAAGATATAATTTTACCATTTTAAAAAATATGTTCAGAAGTTTCTGAGAGTAAGAACCCATAAATAAGGCAGTATAAATATAACGAGTTTGGGTCAAGAGGATTCTTATGATGGAATAAATGCAGTAAAATTATCTCGGTTACCCTTCTGAAGCCTGCTGCTAATGGCTGGTGGTGAAACCGAAAGATAACCTATTTACATAATCCAATAAAACAAGTCACCAATAAAAAAGTCAACAGCCATTAATATAATAATGTGTTAGAAACGTTTTAATTTGTTTTATTTCTCCGAATAGTTAGAAAGCAAAATTTTTATAGTAAATCAATTTTACAGCTTGTAAAGTATGTACAATTTACAGAAGAGCAATAAAAGTGTCGTTTTTATAGCTTCGGAGATTTAATAAGGGACACTATCGACGTTTAAAGACATTAAATCTTTGAGTGTTTGCAGCATCAGAAATGAAAATAGATTCTCGACCCTTCTTATCCTTTACAAAACTTAGAAAACGCAATAGATATAAAAAAAATACAAACGTCTCTGAAAATATGTCAAATCCGAAAGTTCATATTCGGTAGCGTAGCTTCTTAGATTATTCATCCTATTTCATACAATATTTCTTATTTCTGGCCACGATTCAACTTCTGCGAAAATTTTAAGTAACAAAAGATAATGTGGAGCTAGCACAGTTACGCGTCCTACATTATAACTAGAGAACGAGAGGAAACATTTTTATTTTCCTGTTCATTTTCAACGAGAATTCGATGCAAAAAAAATGTATTTATCTTTTACGTTGTCGAGGCCGTTGCGGCACAAGGGTTTGACTGTAACACGACGGTTGTGGGGTCGATCCTCACTCGAAGGAATGAAAGATTATTTTTTAATACACCTATCCCCCGATTTACACGGTAGATACGTTCCTGAGAAAAACGTGTAAATCGAAAATTAAAAATTTTCAAGTCAAAACCGTGTAAATCGAAAAACTTGCAGAAAATCCATAATTTTGCTATTTAACAGTTGTGTTTTTTCAATATTTTTAAATGTACACCACAAACTAGTTGTTTTAATTCACCATAACTAGACTATTTAACAAAAGTTTAATAATTATTTTTTATTTAAATTAAAATGTTTTCATTTTTTTATTTTAACTAAACCTATTTGGTACCTGCCATCATTTCTCTCCAAAATTTCTGGCATTTTTCCCTCTAAATTTTACTTTAATCACAGCCGTTAATTTATAATAATCTAAATTATGCATTCACTTGAAATTAAATCATCAATCATCATCATCATTAACGAATATGGAAAATTAAATCATTTAGTACAGTGCGATAAAAACAAAAAAAAACTTATTTGGAAAACCGTGTAAAAGCGAAAACGTGTAAAAAAAGTACCGTATAAATCGGGGGATAGGTGGACTTTCATTTCTTTTTTCTGGCATCGAGGCAAAAGCCCGGCGTAGAGTTTCGCCAAACAATACGCAATGCCTCGAAAAATTCAGCGGAAAGTAGGGAACGAAGTGTCTTAACACTAAGTTCTCTCTGCTTATCCTGCTGTATGCGGAACAACATAGGAGCTGTAATGTAGTTGAAAGTAGATATTTACTTGTTAACTTTCCCAATCAAAGAAGATTAATACTCGTGAAGATCATTATCTAAAATACGTGTAATGTTGAGAATTCCCCTTCGTGGTAATAGTTAGCGTTTAGGCCTAGCTGTATTTCATCATTTAATTGCAGTTGGCAATGTTTTTGTAGTGTTTGTATCGGGATACAGGCTACAGCGTGGCAAAAGAGTGACCAAGTGCAGGGACATAGCAGGCTAGTGTCAAGGCACTCCGTCCTCGACTTTCTGCCTGACTCAGGATATGCATGTTGAGTTGCGGAATATATATTTAATTTATTTTATATTTATTAATAATTTCAAATTTTATTCATAGGCTCTTGTGTGCAGGTAGTACCTAGTGAAGAGAAATATTTGAAATTGTTGTTAAATATTATTGTGGTCGATGAACTGCCGAGATTAGTGCCGTCCAGTTAACATCAGTCCATAAAAGCGTTTTCTTTCTATCCTATTTAATAAAAAGTAGTACTGTATTAATTATTGTCCGTAAATCGCCGTATCCTTTTAAGGATACAGGAAATATGTAACAGGTTCTAATACCAGTAAGGGTACATCTCGCGGTAATGTACGGCTCGATAAGGGAAGAAAAGTAGTTACATACGGTTAACAGTACTTTTGCAAATAAGGTACAAGATATGTGAACCTGAGGTGCAAGGCTACAAGCGTGTGACTGTAATCACCACAGGTTCAATTTCCATTCGAGGAAATGGAATATTTAATATTTTAATTTCTGGTACTGGAGTCGAGGCAAAGCGCAGCGTTGAGTTTCGCCACTTAACACGGTTTCAGATTTCAACGGAAATTGGTGAACGGAGAGTCTTAACACTTAGTTCCTTCTGCCTACTCTACTACATGCGGGATACATCGTGAAGATAAAAAAAATGTGTAAATATTCTAACATCTCTTAGGTCTTATTTGTTCTGTAAAGTTATGGCAGTGTAAGCCCGCATCACATTGAGCCGACAGTTTTACGAATGACAATAAAATATTCTGAAACAAAGGAACGGGCTCTGAAATAGTTTCCATAAAATAAAATTTGCGGTTCTCATTGACAATTTTACACGTCTATAAATAAACTACAGTATTTTATTATAGTTTTAAATAAAAAGTGCAAGAAATCGTGGCGGAGGGGCACAATCGTGCGACAGATCGCAACAGGTTCTGGGATACACACGAGAACGTAGTGTCTTAACACTAGGTTTCCAGGGTCACTCTGGCTACCCTACTAAACAGAAACTATAAAAATCTTTGAAAATTCCATATAAGTAGTATCCGATGCTCATTATCGCTTAACTTGTAAATTTAAAGACAATAGTGGGGCGTGGCTATAAGGCATTAACGTTATCAAGAAGCTCGCTTGCAGTAAATCTTTTATCTTATTATCATTTGGTTACCTTTATTAAGAAATTAGGAGAACTAAATTATATTTTGTTAATTTCTATATTTTAAACGATTTAGAGAATTTTTTACATGACCAATTTACAAGTACAAAACATATTTTTGAAACATTATTATATTTTAAGGTTTTTAGTATTGTACTGAACGTTTCCACTTGGAATATTTTATTAAATTTAAAGTTAATCTTATATTTTATTGTAAAAAAGTTTAATGCTACACTGCTTTCCTTGTGCGCTATCGAGTGACGTGCCCTTATTTCGCATTGCAGTCACATCGATAAGGAATTGTATTGAATCTCACGCACTTTAATGAAATAGGTTCTTTTACCTGTAACTATTGACTTTTGTTTATCTATTGTCTGCATATATAAAACTAGCGGACGCGCGCAGCTTCGCTTGCGTATTTAGGGGTGAATTCTAATAATCTATGAAACATGTATTCAATGAAATATTTTTAAGAGTCTAAATTTCAAATTTTATAAAAATCGGTGGCGATTTAAAGATACAAACTTTCAACCCCTTATTTGCACCGTTAGGGGGTGAATTCTAGAAAACCATGAAACACATAATATTCAATTAAATATTTTTAAGAGTCTAAATATCAAATTTTATAAAAATCGGTGGCGATTTAAAAATTTGTCCATACAAACTTCCAACCCCTTATTTGCACCCTTAGGGGAAGAATTCTGGAAAACTATGAAACACATATTCAATTAAATACTTTTAAAAATCTAAATTTAAAATTTTATAAGAATCAGTGCCGATTTATTTTTTTTCCCATACAAACTTTGAGCCCCTATTTTACCCCTTTAGGGTTAAAATTTTTCAAAATCCCTTCTTAGTGGATGTCCAGATTACGAAAGTAAACATCTGTCCAAATTTCACGTTTCTACCGTCAGCGGTTACGGCTGTGCGTGCGTCTTACCTCAGTCAGTGAGGACAAGTCCTTTTATATATATAGATAACTAGTGGGCCCGGACGCGGCTACGCCCGCGACAATATAAGCCTAAATAATTAAAATAAGTTAAAAATAATAATAAGTGGAGATTTATTATTAGAAAAAATATCTGAGTAACCGAAATGAACAAACAAAAGAAGTAAAAGTAACTAAAGGAAATTCTTAATATTATAAAAAGTACCTAAAGTTTGCCGTGCGTGCGTACTAAACAGTTTTCTATATTAAATAATTATTAATATTTGCGAACAATATTAAATAAAATCCCAAATGATTAAAATTACGATATTGTAAGTGTATAACATCGGTATAGATAACCGAACTGAGATAAATTAATTATAAGCAGCAAATAATTACATAAAAAATAATAGTAATTCGAAAATACATAAAAATGTACATAATCATCAAAGTCATCTGCCCGTTCGCGTCGGTCATACTCATACTATACCACTCGTAGGCTAGGTCATTCCGAATCAATGACATCTTAATTATTTATTAGAATGTTATACAGTAAACTATAATTTCAATCTAGATGAAATCCTAAAAGTGACTTTTATATTTATTTTCATAAGGATCACTATCAAATTATAGAAATCATCTAATTTTTGTTAATGTATACAAATTTGGGTGACGTTTTCTTAAAACAACAAACTCTGCAAGCCGTTGCTTAGCAACACGTAGCGACGATTGTTATTAACATGGCGGAATAAATTACATGTCAAATTAATTATTTTAATATTTTGGTATATATCGAAAATATTACAAATATGAGAAAAAAAAGTATCCTATGTTCATCCCGGGACCCTCAAGTATCTCTATATGAGTATTTTATCACAATTAAATTAGCGGTTTGGGCCTGATTGCGTAAAAGACAGACAGACAGACAGACAGACAGACAGACAGACAGACAGACAGA
>JAEBDU010000008.1:2409373-2438490 GCA_016802625.1 Heliconius numata
AGACAGACAGACAGACAGACAGACAGACAGACAGACAGACAGACAGACAGACAGAGTTACTTTCGAATTTATAATATAGGTATGGATAATAATAATAATTTCAAATTTAGTCTCATTGTTATTTAATTATTTATGACAAATTTTATTACTATTATAAATTACATATTTTTAATTTGAATTAAATAATTAGTTTATAACAATAGGACACAAAACAGAATGAAATTCGATTCGTAACTGGCCACGACAAAACACCTACAATTATAAAATTAAAGAAGATAATCACAAAATTAATTAAAGACCTCAATAAAAGAAAAAAATTACACTTTTCTCTTAGATACAAAATAGTTATTTAATAAAGAGCTTCATGTTGAATATTTTTTTGTTTGTAGTAATAATATTTAAATAAAGTATATTATGCCCTTTATTTATATAGAAGCTCTACAAGTAGGTACACCTTCCACCTGTTCTAACTGCCTCAAAACGGCAGGTGTCGTACTTAAATTAATTGCAAAAAAATTCTTAGGTTACTACAAATACATAAAATACGCATCGGAAATTTTTTGTATATTAATCTATAGAATTATATCTACATATTTAGAAAAAAACTTCTTCCTTTTGTTTTAAAGTTTTTAATTGCTTGTAATTTCTTGTGAAGATAGTACAAACGCCAATTTATTATACATTTGTTAAAGTTATAAACATCACACACATGGTTAATAATTTCCATATTACTTTCCTTTAAAATACCATTGTCTAAATTTTAAGCTAAAATTTCGAGATATTGTTTGTATTGAGTGGCGGAACTCAACACCGAGCTTAATTTACCGGAGCAAATATAGTAAGCAATTTGATTATCATTCATTTGATAATCGAAATGAAAATCGTACTTAATTACTTACGAAAACTAAATTCACAAGAATATCTAGGACAGAGGATGTAGTACATACATATATCGTATAAATATAAATTTAAGTCATAAATTATTAAGTACTGTATCCAAATGTACTAAAATGAAAACAGAGATCCTGTGTTAAGTTAATACAAAATCTATTAGCAAAGGAAACGGTGACGTGAGAGCAGTTTCGAAATTTCACACCAAGTACCTATATATTTACCTATTAATTCATAGCAGACCATCAAACTCTTCTTATTGTAGAGTAAGCGGAGTTTTTACGTTTTTACCTTTACCGTTATCACAGTTTTTTTCAAGTGTTAAATTTTGTATTACTCTACTAACCGTCAATAGAAAAAATATTTCTAATCTACTTTCTAATACTCATTAAAATTTAATTTCAGCGCAGCTTCACGCTGTATCCCGCGCACAGAAGGGTAGGCAGAGTAAACTTCGTGTTAAGATACTCCGTTCTCCACTTTCTGCCGAATACTGGAGGCATTGCGTGTTGAGTTGCAGAACTCAACGTCGCGCTTTGCCTCGACACCAGAGCGAAGAAATGGAAATATAAACGTAAATAAATATTTCACTTCCTCTAGTGGAGATCGAACGCACAACAATCGCGTTACATTCACCGTGCTAAAAGATAGTTTCACGTTTAATTTAAATGTTACACTTGCATCGTAGTAAATAGTGCAGGAAATGAAACAGGGCCAGCGCCTTAGTGCTATTCAGTGTTTAAACATGGTACAAACGCTCTCTTTGAAGTGCCGATGGCCGTGGTTGTTTAGCGTTGGCTCAAACAATGGGTCTTCGTGTTCAACACCTTCGCTTTTCAACATCTTCCGCGGTTACTTTGGCATGTTTAGTATGTGTTAATAGGTGGATTTACTGGTAACGTATTTTTTTTTACTTTGCTTTATATATTATGTTAATGTTGAAAAATTTCACGTCTGTCCATTCACTTTTCTATTTGGAAACTTATTAGTATAATTTTAGCAAGAATTAAATTTTAATTTAAAGATTACAATCTTAAATTATACAAAAGCTTTTAAATATTAATCGTTAATTTGTTTACTATATACCTATATTTTTTACATATAATATAACAAAGATAGTTAGTTAACAGTTTCATTTAAAATCGTGAATTGCTAAAGAGGAATCAAGGTTATTAATCCACCCGTCGTTGAATAGTTACGGTCTGATACCAACTAATTCCATCGAATTTCATTCCGTGTTGTGTTTTAGTTATTTGTAAATACGGAAAGTTGTGATGGTTTCGGTACGGTTCCGTTGGTTTGATTGTGAATAAATATCAAATCAAAATCAAATCAGCTTCACGCTGTATCCCTTAAACAGCAGGGTAGGCAGAGGGAACCTAGTGTTAAGACGCCCCGTTGCCCACTTTCCGCCGAATTCTGAAGGCATTGCGTGTTTAGTGGCAGAACTCAACGCCACGCTTTGCCTCGACACCGGAGCGAAGAAATGGAAATATAAACCTAAATAAATATTTCACTTCCTCGAGTGGGGATCGAACCCATAACCGCCGCGTTACAGTCCCACCCTTATGCCGCTGCGCCACGACGCGACAGCCTTATGATAGCATAAATCTATATTTTTTTAAATTATTTTATCTATGTGACAGACAATTATAAAAGGGCTATTTAGGGAAACAAAAAATAATTTATACATTTATACACAAATTTTATGACATTGAAAAATGTATATACCTATTAGAATTTACATGACACCAATGTTATGGTAATTTTAAACACTCATTCAAAATCACAAGGCCTTAGCTAACAAATTAACTAGAGAAAGTGCAGAAAGAAATCTTATAATTTCCATCTATTTGCAATGAACGTTTATAAGTGAAAATTCTATAACCACTAGTATGAGTGCGAATTAAATATGAATATAATTCATATTAAAACCAAATTTATATTGGTATTTTAAGCAATCATACAATAAAATCTATATATATAAAATCGATAGGTCACTCACTCATCACGAAATCTCAAAAACTACAAGAGCTAGGAATCTTAAATTTTGCATAGGAGTTATTTATAGGACGTAGGTGCTCGCTAAGACGGGAATTTGCAATATTCGACTTCTAAGGGGTTGTTTTTGGGGTTGAAAGTTTGTATGAAACTTTGTTACTACAAATGCTAGGAGTCATGACGAGTGCATGGACGTCACTTATAGGACGTAGGTACTCATGGAGACAGAAATTAATAATAACGTAGTTCACGCAGGCGAAGCCGCGGGCGGGCCGCTAGTATTTTATAAAACTTCAATTGCAAATAAGAAAAATGCTAATTCAAAGGATAAATACAATAAATAATTAACTAATACTTATTTATAACTTAACGGGCCAAAACGTATATACATATTCAATAGGTAGATAAACTGCAAAATGGATAGGTCCAACAAACGGTAGCTCACATTCTTACGGTCGATAGTTCCAAGTATGGCGTTAAATAAATCAGTACGCAAAGGTTCAGAAGTCGTTTCACCAAATCGGGATAGAGGAATGGGGGGCGATTTATTTCTTTGAAAGATATCCTATAGCTCCTGTTGGCGTGTACGCAATAAAAGAAACGGAACATGATTATTATAAATGATTATTGCCTCTTATGTGTTTTATTATGGGGGATTTGCGTGAAAATAGTAAGTTATTATTTTTATTTGATTAGTTGTTATGTGATGATTTTTTTTTAATATAACAATATTTAAAATAATAATAAAAAAAATCGTGAAAGAAATAATTTGTGTGTAATATTTTTTTTATTTTAAACTAACGAATTGTTTAAATATTCGGATGATTTTTGTGTCGTATCTTGTGTGAATATATAACACAAATATTTCAAGTTGCTAAGACTTCTCGTTTGTTTCACCTTGCTAGATATTCTAAAAACAGAAACTCAAGATGGAAATATAACTTTTGTAATTAAGACGTTTAAGTATCCTCTTAACTTTTACTAAGATTACAAAGAAGTATCTTAACTTCAATTTTATACAGGATACTAAAAGTTAGGTTGCTTCATAAAAATTTTACATAGTTGATGTAAGTAGCTCATAGTAAGCTCGACAGGATTTTTATTATCATTAAAAACCGTATTTTTATAGCTAGGCGTTACCAGCGTTCCTTACAAGTAGAAAACTATAAGGTAGAGCTGAAAATTATTACTATTAAATACAAACAAACCGGTCAAGTGCGAGTCGATCTCCCTCACCAAGGATTCCGTATCAATTTCATAATTGTAGATCAAAGGGAACGTGATGAAAACTGTGAAAAATCTATTTATATATAGGTACCTGCTTTATACAATAAGGTACTTATTTAATCTAAGTAGATTCTTTAAACCTAGTTACCTCAATAACGTAACATAAAACAGAACGAGGACTAATACACTAGGGAATGACTTTCAAATCGTAGAATTGTCAAGATTTCCGATGCACCCTTGAGAATTGTTTGCTTCGTGCCAAGTCACGAATAAGGTGGTAGTAATTCAAGTTATAAAACGGTACCTACTATTGATATATAAAAAAATAGGTATCACGAAAAAATAAATAGTAGGTTACCATTTTTTTTAAATTCTTCATTCTTATTAAGAAGAAATTCAAAAGTATTTTAATTGAATTACGGTAATTCTATAATTAGTTTTAATATTATTTCCATTTCAAATATTATCATATACAGCATTTTATTCTGTTTCTAGGTAACACCATCACAAATTATGCCAATTATACAAAAAATTAATAATACTATTTCACTATGAATGTATAATATAATTCATAAGGCTAGATTTAAATCACATGCTAATTCATACGAACTTTTAAAATGTCATGCAAGATTTACGGCCCCCTTGCTCCTTTAATAACTTATAAACAATTGAAGTAAAATACAAATAAAATTAGTTTATGGCTTCATAGAAGATTGTTTTCTCGGCAAACCGACTTAATTGAGGCGGTGCGGTCGATGACTTATAGTCCACGACTAGCTCAAGGCTCCAGTACTCGAGTGTGGTCTATGTTTATAACATTTTGTTAAACAAATTACTACCACTTTAAAAGCTGTTTAATCTGATATGCTCTCTGATGCATTATTTTTAATGCCATTGGAAAATGTATGATCACTTTAAATTGTTGTGGAAAACGTTAAGCTAATTGATCAAACGATTAAACGAGTTACATTTAATTGCTTCAAAAGTTTATTCGGCCTAGAAAGAACTGAGAGGTCTCTTGACCTGAACTGGTGTAATTAAGGCACAGCACCGATGAAGCGAGAGGCAGGTGGCGACAGGTTAAGTGTTTTGCATTTGAGGTGTGATGTACATATGTTACCTACTACGACTTTAATAAGCGTTAAACAAAAATAGCTAAATTATCTAGGATAACTAGGATTATTCTCGATAATTATATGGAATTTTAAAACACGTGGCAATAAAAAAATTAAATAAACTGTAGAATTTTTTTATGGTAGATTCATTAAATCAAATTTCAATTATTATGATTCAACTTTATTAAAATATGGATTCCATTTCAGTTCAAACCATAATAAGAAACAAACCAACAAATACTATGTTTTTTCACATTGTGACGCGAGGTGCGAATCAAGAGGGGCTTTTACGGTCAAAATCTTAGCAACCTGGTCGTATGTAGTTCTTCGGGCTGTTCCTTATCGCGACAAAAAAGCTTTTGCCTGTCAAGAGCTGTCGATAAGAAAACGCCATTGTTCGCGCTTGGACGTGTGCACAAAGGCAAAGCACAAGGCAGTGTGGCAGTATTCTCTCTACGCCTTCTTTAATGGAAGAATTCAATGCAATCGTAATGCAATGAGTATTAACAAAGCCCTACAGTTTTACTATGAGTGATTTTATTTCCAACCCTTTCCACGCCTCTCAGCACGACGCGTTTTTTTTTTTCTTTTCATTGTTTTTTTCCTAACAATTTGAAATTCAAAAAGCAGTTCATATTTGTGCTCGGTGGTAGTTTAATATCGATGATTATTTTTTTTGGAAATTAAGAGCTTGTTTTTTACTGGAAGTAATTAGTTTTTTATAGTCCAATAACACGTAGAAAGATTTTTTGGTTCATGGTTTTAGGCCAAATTAATTTCTAGTTATAAAATATATTATTATATAACTACACTCCGCCTATATAATATAAGGAAATGAGCACGAAAAACAATAACATGGGATATTGAGTAATCTCTTATTGGAGACAGTGAAAGCGGTCAAAAGTCAAGGAGATAATTGTTAGAGCAGGAAATTAAAAGCATTACGCAACTGGGACAATCTACCGCGTACTCAACTTAAACAATTGAGGACAGTTCCCTTGCTTTATAAATAGACAGAGGCATCTCTTTAGAAACCAGGTAAATTATATATTTCTGGCTTTTATACTACTATGAGAATTATTAAACATTTCTTTATAAAGTCATTTTGAATTTAATATTCAAAATTAAATTCTATATAGGCATACAGAAATTTATAAATCTTGTTTGGGTTCCCAAGACATTTTAATTGTTTCTTAATCGCGGAAGTTCTCCGATCTAAGATAGCAAAGGTGAGACTAACATTTAGCGTGCAGGAAGAACTTCTCGTTGCATAATGTTGTAATTTAAAGTTAATAGTAGGTATATTGCAATACAGGAAATAAATGATTGTTAATTTTATAGAATTAACAAGAGCTAATTCATATGTATAAACTTAGTAATAAAATTTTATGACTTAGTAGGTAATTGTTATCCACATTTTATTCGTAAAATAAGCAAAGTTTTTGGTATATATAACAATTTCTAAAACTGAACTTTGCAAATTGTTTTTCTGGATATTAATAATTTGGAAAATGGAAATTGATAAAGAAGACTCATTTCGTGAATCAACCATATAATATGCTATGCAAGGATGCTATGCTATACTTAATTTGTATCTTCTTGTTTTCTCGTCTGGAAGTCTGTGACACGTGAACGTGAGTCATGCTCGTAGGCGTATCAAGGAACACGCCTGCGCATATTCAGTTTCAAATAATTATTTCCACGTTGTACCTATTAACTATGTTATTAACTTGTCATTATTTAAAATGTTATAACATATATAACAGTTAACGCCATTTTTTTTTATGAATTAGGTATTCAATTCTTAATTTGTATCTGCAATTAATAGAATTTTTGCTCAATTATTGGTACCACCAGGAAAAGGTTCTTGGCTATATGCATTAATGTGTTGTAAACTTTTAGTTTAGTTCAAATTATTTCAGTTTTTTAAGTTTAACACTGTATGCCGTACATACTAGAGTAGGCAGAGGGAATTTGGAAACCTACTGTTAAGACACTTCGTTCTCATTAAGACATTTCCGTCGAATTCTGGAAGCATTAAGTGGCGGAACTCGACGCCACGCTTCACCTTATTATCAGAGTGAGGAAATGAAATTATTAAATCGCCGGAATCGAGCCCACAACCTGTCGCATTTACAATTATTATGAATTGTATCATGTAAATTTTCTTATAGACGTTACTTTTTTAAAATACACGACTATTCAAAAGCAGACAACCATTTTAAATTCTACAAAGCTTTAAAGATTATATAATGATAGTTTAATATTCCAGTAGGTCCATGACTGATCAAATGAGTGGCGTGACTAAAGTCGTAGTGGCTTAAAACAAGGCCACTCCAGCAACATTTTGGCGTAGTTATAGCAAGGTCAATCTACTAAAGCGGTGCGTCTACAAGGAAACCTGCTTTGGCTCCGCTTTAAATTAGCTCTCGTTTCCCACTGGCATATTTAATAATAATTTGCATAAGTAACAAATTGTCCATTTATGTTTTCATTTGATTCTAAGAAGAGCTTATATTAAAATATAGAGTATGCGAGGCTAAGGAAAATTTTACAGTTTTTTTCAGCTTCACTCCAGATCCTTCATATAGCAGGGTAGGCAAAGGGAATCTAGTGTTGAGACACTCCGTTCCCCAATTTGAGCTCAATTTTTGAGATATTGCGTGTTGAGTGGCGAAACCTAACGCCGCGCTTGTTTTTTAGAGCGAAGAAATGAAAATCTTAATAAATAACAACCACGACCTTCACGTTTACAGTCACACGTGGTACCACTGCGCTACGAGGCCACGACCGTCCAGTTTAAATAATTACTAAAGCAAGTATGATTACTAAAGTAAAAGCTTTACTTAAATGTCAATATCAAAATCAAATTCACCATTTTACTTTAATTATTTTCTTAATATTTATAATTACACTCTGTACAATTGCCAAGATTGCCAAGATGACAAACAAATATGCATCTAAATCATCCTATTATCACTACTAGATATAGTCGTTTAACATATAGATACCTGCTGGTCTAGTCACACTAATATATTTAAAATGAATGTAAGTTAAATTAAGTGAAACTGGTTCATAGATTATTAGCATTATTATCACTATCGTTTTCGTATACTCGTATGTATAAGAAAATGCCGAATTTATAATAATAATCGACTATGACTTAGATATATATCTATTTTTAACCGTACTATAGGTTACAGTATCGTTTAAAAATGTATTCAATCAACAGAAGTATGATAAGTAAATTAATTTCATAGATTATTGCGAGATGATTGTGATATTATTTCATTCACTATCAATATATCCCATATAAGGGCATTTGATAGTGTTATAATACACAAAACTCTGTTATAGCACTGTTTGTGACAGTGTTATGAATAAGGAAACGGCAGTAAGTCATGGATCCATAAATTTCAGCATTGTTCCGTTCGGTGCTGGCTACGCACAACAAAGGATGAAGGAGCTACGTATTCCTGGTCCCTAGAAATAAAGGCGAGGATGACATTTTGATGTATTATTTGGTAAATAATTCGAATAACTTAGTAACAAATAATAAGTGCATTAATAACGATTGTATACAGTACCTATGAAGATTGTAACGAAAGAAAGAAGCAACAAATTACATTTTTACCCTTGATCCCATAATGAGGGGATAAACTTCTACAACACTGTCAAAACAAAAAAGTATTACTACATTGAAGAGTTCTGTCACTTAACACGCAATCCACACGAATTTGGCGGAATATGGAGAACGAAAGTGTTTTAACATTAGGTTCCCAGGTTCCCTCTATCTATCCTGCTATGTACTCTGTGTGACTCTATTAAAAAATGTTCAAGTTTTATCCGGCATTTTAATTAGTACGAGAAATGTACTTTTATGTATAATTTGGTTTAAGTATGCAGGATTTAACGTTTACATCAGAATGTACACAGAATAATATTAAGATAATTATTATCTCTCGTAAAAGGCAAATTGTCTTGAAGTTTATCTCGATAATGTCATTTAGTCGTCGTTTAAATATTTTGGCTATCGCAGTAGTTATCAACGCTTTTATGTATATTTTTTATTTGCCATATACAAGACAGAAGTGGAACAGGGTCTGATGGTAAACGTGACTGCAGGTTCGACCCCTGTGTTGGGGAATTAATTATTTTCATTTCTGCGCTCTTTATTCTGAGTTCCGGTATTTAAAGAAGTGTACCGGATTTGTGGAGAGTGCTCGTTCGTGAACTTGGCATCTTTAACGTCTTTGGTGAACTTTCGGCTAACGGAGAGTCTTGACACTTAGTATTTTCAGCGTTTCCTATTATATTTTCACATAAACACACATAAAATATCTAAATGCTGCAAAATCAAAGAACAACATAGATACTTTTGTGGTGTATCTATTTGAAATATTCGAATGCTTTTTAGACTATACTATAACATTTAAAGACGACCGACCCGGTAGTAAAGGTCAAGGAGATCACGCCGAGCTCGCGCATGAAGAATTTTGAAAATGTCAAAATGAAATAGTTTCTCCGAGAAAACCGCTGAATTTATAATATTCTGATTTAATTAGATTTCTAAAACAAAATTATACAGATGTGCAGCATAACGAAGAAATATTCGCTTCGTTTCTGTGTTATGCAATAACTTAAATTAAATGAAATAAGGAATCATTTTAAGGGACAGTTTATAATTATTTTCGTTAGTAATTATTAGTAATTTGGAGTAAATTATAATAATTGATATCATGGTGCTTGGACTGCTATGAAATTGGTTATTCATTTGCCGCTTCTATGCATACAAACGGACAAACGGACGCTTCCTCCATGCCCTTTCTGTATTGCCGCCACTCGTGACTGATATCGATGTGGCTTCGAGATAAGCAAGTTATATTGTTTAACGTTAAATACTTATTCTTTGATCGTACCTATATATAATTTGTGTTAAGAATATCTATAATTTTGTAGTGTAAGATATTTTTTATTAATTGTACAAAAGTTAATATTATCAGAAAGAAAAAATTTTTGCATTATTTAATTTGAATTCATCGAAGTTTTCCTTAATTTCTTCGAATATTAAGTAAAATATCTTATTTAAATATTTTGAAACGTTTATCTCAATTTTCATAAAGATATCGATCGACATTATTAATACTGTAATATGTAAATGTTATATTTTCAAGGAACTCTTAATTAGTAATATTTTTAAGCAAATGCAAGTAGGTATAAATAGTAGAGAACAAGAGTGTAAAATAATTTATTTAAAGAGCTTTTAACTTCCGACAGCTAAGACGCGGCGGAGAGCAATTTATTTCGCAATGGGGTCGCTGTGCCCATCGGCATAAATGAAGGGTCAGGAGATAGACCTTAATTAAAGTGAGCAAATTCGTTATCATGTCGAACTTATTCTATAAAAAAGCGACTATTTAAGAATTTTTTAAACCTGTAGGAAACAAATGTAAAATAAAATTGATTTCTACAGTTTATATAATAATTTAAATAGCAAATTGAATTCTAGTGATACGAGTGAGTTCACAATAAGTAATTATTATAATTTTTTTTGTAACAGTTTTATATATCTATCAGTAGGTACATATTAAATAAAACTTCTGGAACTTTTCTTTTTACAGAACTGATTCTGAAATATTACCTATATAATGTTTAGGAATTAATATTTATTATTATTATTATTAATATTTAGGTACTTATCTGCACTTTTTATTAACAATTGGCTATAGGTACTTACCTGAAACAGAAAAAAGAGTGTTTTATTATTCTATAAAATAAATAATAAATATAAATGATAAAAAAACCAATATTTTTATGTTAAGTAATGTAAAAATAATAATTTTGATATAAATACCAATTGCTTTATATTATAAATTATTATTTTTAATTATTATTTTTAATTTGTATCAAGAAATGAAGAATTATAGCGGTGTCAGCGCCCGCGTACCCGAGCATGAAAACGTTAACCGTTTCTAATAGGAATGCAATGATAAGTGAATAGAGCCTAATTAAAATCATGGGGGAAGATAAGCGCGATCAGTCACGACTCTAGGGCTCCCAAATGATTGACTCGCAGATGTTTATTCACATGCTGTGGGCAGATGTTACCGATTTGCAATCTTGTAAACTGATATAATGGACAGATTTTATATTTAGAAAGTATTTTTTTTAGGAGATCGATTTAGATTTTTTTTAAAGATTTCTCGCTAGAAAAACAAGATTATTGTTTGGAAATGAAAATATTATATAATACTTACAAATTTAAATCATTTTTAAAATACATAAAAACCTCAATACTAGTTCTATATTTGTAACAGAAAAACAAACTAAGTATTTGTAACGTTAAAGTCGCTGACCACTAATGTATTGTTTTGGTCCAATGATTAAATTGCATTAAAATGGTAATATATTTATTACGATGACTGAGTAACATACATTCATTATAATTCTCAACGGAGGGGGTCCGCTCTATAAAATAATCATTAAATCTTGACAGGTCTTTTGTATGGCTAGAGGCGGCACGTGTTCAAAGCAAAACACGTTATTTAAAGAACTGGGTTTAATTGCCATCAAAGGGAGAAAATCAACAGCTCTTAGCACTCTACTTTTATATGGTCGTGAATGACAGAAAAAGTTGCTAATTTACCACAATTCTTGTTCTATAAATATAAAAGTAATGTTACTTTTGAACCGGTTTACAATTTAATTAACTATTAAAACAAGACTAAGTAATAATCTAAAAAATAAAAAAAAGAATTACAACCCTATTACAATCTGCTTAGATAATTAATATAGAATTTGATTACGTAAACATCAACATATAGAATTGCAAATGTACAATGCCCACCCAAGTAGAACAGTACGATAGCATAAGTCCTAAACCTAAATAACAATATTTTAATTATATCGCTTACATTATAAAGTTTATCTATCTTTTATCTTTTAACGCGTTTAATTGTTATTCCTAATGGCTTTCAAAAATTGAATTTACATGAAAAGTTTATATCTATATTCCGGACACGTGCCCGTCCAGCTGTTGCGGTAAAAAACGTCTGAACGACACAGACGGCACTGAGGCGTCTGATACGTCTATTATTTATTATTCATGCACATATTCTATCATTTACTATTATTTGCTTTCTATAGAGACTGCGAACATCGGTTGTTCGTGCATGACCCTCGCATTTTATGTCATTCAAATGTTAAATTAATAATAATATCAAATATAGGCTTTAACGCTTATATTATAAGCTTATTACCTTTTTAAAAATAATAATAATCTTCCACAATATGCACTTTTAATAAAATTAATATGAGTTCGAATATGTATTTTTTTATAACTGTATTATAAATCTACAAATTTTCGATTCTCGAGGCAGCCGGCGATCTTTCCAGGTGGAAATTAGAGAAAGTGACCTTTCGCTAGATAGACAGGAAACGGAAATCATTTTAATATAAACGTTCCGCCGAATGGAAATAGAACCTAGTTCCATTATAATTAATATAAATATAATAATATGGCTGTTAATGTTTCAACAAGAATTAGGGCATGATATTTATATATTTTAATAAAATTGATAAGTAAAATCAATTGGCTCGCAGCATACTCGTATGTATATACTCGTATAGTAGGCTAATAGTAAGCAATGTCTTTCGTCACTCTCATAAATAAGCGTTATCTGTAAGCCGACTGAGAGATAATTGTACGAATTGTTAACCATGTGTGCGTTATGCATGAATGAAACTCAATTGATATTGCAACATCTGGCTATTATGATTGAATAAAATGCTTTTATAAAGTATTTTTTGGGCGTCGCCGCTATATACATTATTTGGATAAACAACATAAAAGCTTGTAGTAGGTCACGTAATGCCCTTTTAATTATTTATTATTATTTTTGTACTATATAAATATTTTTAAAAATATTTTTGTACTTAAATTGATAAACTAGTGTTTACGTAACATGATTGCATAAAATTATATGTACTACATCTAATGTATATAGGAATCGTTTATTTTTTCGAAGAAATTTTGAAAATACGTTTTCATTTAAATTGTACGTGACTGATTTTCTAGCATTTTTATTGGAAAATGACTTCTGCCGGAAAATCGTCCAATTTGATTGTACGAGGAATCCCTCTCATCTTAAATGTGTATATATTCATTTTCCACTCGCTTTCCTTTAATATTTTCTTAAAAGCAATAAATTGTCTCACTTTAACAATTTAGAACGTATGTGACATAATATCAACTTTTTGGCATTTTTGTGTCTTACAAGAACGAAATCAACGTAAAACCTACTTGAAATTACAACCACCTTTTACCATTAAATTTACATTAAGCATTTTCACTTTAAATAAGAAAATCTATAATTAGCTAACCGTAGTAATGAGAGAAACTAACGACCTGTCCGAAATGGAAGGAAGTACGGAAGAGCCATGAGGTATTATATAGTAAATTATAGTGTTTATTCTAGTATTCGCGAGGTTAATGACCGTGCTAAGATAGTTACACACACGGCGGTCGGCTTGTTGCACTGGTTGAAATTTGACGCTTGCTACGTTATTTATTAAGCAAACCACAAAGATTTAATCTACTTATATATAAGTGTACTTTCTATATGAGAATTATTTTTTGAAAATTAATTTCTTAATAGTGGGAAATATCAGCATGTAGGTGTACATATAATTTACCAAAGCGAGAAAATGAATTACAATTTTAATTGCTTTGGAAATGTGGCATAGTTAGCCATTAATCAAATGCAGTAGCAGTTTGAACGATGCAAGTTTTACTTAGTATCATAACATAAAATCAACAAAACCCGTGTTTCTAGGGGTTATTCTCGATTCGAAAAAACTAAGTAAATACTATTATTACATTTTGTTATACATACAATTAGCAGAGAAATAAAAAATAATGCATGGATAATTTAATTATAATTGAAATTAAAATGATTTTTCATAACTTAGGAAAAATACCAATGGCCTCATTGGTAATTCATTAGAGGACTATCTAGTGAGTATCTCACTGTAAACGCGATGGTTATAGGTTCGTTCACCAAACGTACCCATAAATAATTTTCATTTCCTTTACAAAAACAAAGCACGGCGTTGAGTTGTGCCACTCATCACACAGTGTTTCAAATTGGAAATTAGGTGTAAATTGAAATGAAATAACCAAAATCTGGTAAGTGATAAATGTCTGTAGAGACATACAGCCGACAAAGATAAATTACAAAAGGAGCGTAATTCGAGGATTGCTGAGTTCAAAAATAACGAAAACTGGAAACGGTTAAAAAGAATAAGTTTATAATGCAACGTAGACTTATTTTTCTTCAGCTGTATTCCGTTTCCGTTGTATCCCGTGTATATCAAGGTAGACAGAGGGAACATAGTGTTAAGACACTACCGCTCCCCATTTATCGCCGTTTCACGAGGCGTTGCGTGTTGTTTGTTGGCGGCACAAAACGCCGTGCTTTGCTTTGACACCCGAGCGAAGAAATGAAAATATCAAATATTTCATATTTAATATCCTCGAGTGGGAATCGAACCCACAACCTATCAATCTACATTCACACTCTTGTACCCATGCCACGATTGGCTTCAAAAAGTAAGTTATTGACGTAAATTTGTTTCGTGTTCATGTTCAGGACACATCATTAACAAGTGCCGACGTATTTGTTATAATGTTTATATTTCCAGGTTACAGCGTAAAATAGAATAATGAAGGGCGCGAAGTGTGTCTTCTATCAGTTTACACCTAGCGCGAGTAATGTCATGTACCTGCTCTCTAAAAAACGTAGCAACTATATTTATATTTTAAAAGTTATTTTATTTTAGTAGTTTTAGTTATTTTAGTTATTTTAGTTATTTTGTGTTATTTGGTTGACTGGGTAGGCAGAGGGAACCTAGTGTTGAGACACTCAGTTTTTCACTTTCCGCCGAATTCTGGAGGCATTGCAGTTGAGTGGCGGGTCGCCGCGCTTTTACCTCGACACCAGAGCGAAGAAAATGAAAATTTAAACTTAAATAAATATTTCATTTCCTCGATTGGGGTCGAACCCACAACCAGTCGCGTTAACATGCACACTTTGTGCCCCTACGTCAGCACTAGCCTCTTATTATAACAAATTATATACTATTTGGATATCGCCATAACAATAATAAAACAAGATTTAATTACCCGTGATATCCGTTGCTGACAACAAAAACAACAAATTTCGCACGATTTTGATTACTATAAACAACAAACAACAACAAATTTTGATTACTATAAATAAGTTTTAGACATCGCTATACCTTAAAATTAATGGTATATTCTTCCGGAGAAAGAACTCTTCATCAATTATAACCCGAGTGAAATATGTTACGAAGTAATTTAAATACTTTCAAACAAACGAAGCTGTTCACCCACTCGTCTAACTGTAAGTTTGTCAATGTTGCGCAATTCGAATGTAGATATGTAACAGGTTTTTTTTCTATCTGAATGAAATGTATTGGATTTAAAAAAAATCGCTTATTACGTTCATAGTTTTGTGTTTTGTGTGTGTGGGAAATTAGTGTCAGTCATGATAGTTCACCTATAGTGTTTACAACTGCAAAGAATTTAATATGATAACAATAATATAATTCGCTTTAAATTAAATAATAACTATGTATAAAGTAAGAAATGTTTAATTTCCACCAACGAGCACGAGAAACAAGTAATATACGAGTATATATATATAAATAGAAAAGTAATTTAAACAATTAATAAATATGTATCTTCATAAAATCAACTACAATATGAACTAACTAAGTGATTATTTAAAAAACAAACTACAAAGGCATAAACCTAGTTTTGAAGTAACGCTTCATTAAGGACGTGACTGTTGTAAAGAAGTGGCCTCATCAGTAAAAACATAAGCCTCATTAGTGTTACGGTCATGTTGAGTAGTATAAAATATTATGTTGTTATTAAACAACATTCAATGAGAAAGTGATGTTATAAAACAATATAAATGGAATTCCATTTAGTTGAATGTCGTTGATATGTTGATTTAAAATTAAAGCAATAATATACTTTTAAAACTAAAGCTGTTCCTGTAATAGATAACTATAAATACGATAACATTTCTTATTATATATAAAAGATGTTATCGATACCGAATTTCTTCTTAATCTTCCTAAATTGAAATATTGAATGACAGATTGTAATATGAAATCTCGCCCTAACAAGCAAATATTTGTGAAGTTACCAAATGTTGGTTTGTGCAGGACCTTTAGGTATTCGACATACATAACTAGTAAAATGTTTGTTTGTTGTCATTCTTTATACATATTATTTAAAAAAAAAATTACAATAAATAACAAATAGATTTTTTTTCAGAAAAGCAATATATTGTAAAAAATATTTCTTTTTAACTGTGTATATAAGGAAATTTATCAAGACGTAATTATTATCTAATCATTTGTGTACCTTAGCGCCACACTCTCCTGATAAGATATATTCTTCACCTATATTTTTTAAAGTACTTTTATAAATATACAAACATTTTAGAACGTGGCAACGAAGATTACCATTGCAACTGGTGTATAAAATTAAAAATATAACGTTACAAAATATAGCGAAGGTTGAGTTTATATCTTGTAAACGATTCTTTTTAGCGTCACGCTAAATACCACACGCACCAAGGTAGGCAGAGAGAATTTAGTGTTAAGACACTTCGTTTTCCGCTGAATTTTGGAGCCATTGCGTGGTGCTTTCATTATCTCCAGTAGGAATCAAACCCACGATATATCACTTTTACACTTTATGCCACTGCTCCACCACTGGCCTAAAGTGATGATGAATGATTCTTATTGTGTATATTAATTTAAAGATTGTATTATGTTCAATGTTCAAACTCGACGTGTTCTTTTATATTCCATTCAATTCTTCAATTGAATTCCTTTCAATATCTTGATCGGTTCTTACCGTCGACTTGATTGACTGTAGGTACGTTATTTTTGCTTTTACGACCATGGCGGTGCGGTTAAGCCTTGACATAAGCATATATCTTCGAGTTATTGATTACAATAATATGAAGTAAAGATAGAGTTAATCTAATAAAATACCAATAATATAATGTTAAAAATACCAATAATATAATGTTAATATAATGTTGGTAATTTCATTTTTGTTTGGAAATCTTCAAAATGTTTTATTTATATCAGCTTCACGCTGTATTCCGCACACAGCATGGTACGCTGGAGTAACCTAGTGTTAAGACACTCAGTTTTCCATTTTTCGCCGAATTCTGGAGGCATTGCATGTTGAGTGGTGATTTAATGTCTTTGAATAGAAATCGAACCTACAACCTGCCGCGTTTACAATCACACTTTGTACCCCTGCGCCACGACTGGCCTCGTTTGTTAATTTATAAACGTTATTTCACCTAATAGTTAAGTCCAAGTCCAGGTGTCAAATGACGGTCCCTACAAAGAATAACATGGAACGTTCACTGAATGTTTGCTTTCACTGCTTGTGTGAATGCTCGAAACAGTACACCCACGTCTGTGGTCGGGATAAACACGCGGTGAAATAGGTCGATTGCATACGTAACACGATAAAAGCAAGTACGTATAATGTGGAGCTTAACGCCTTTTTATTTTTTTATGTAAGCCTGAGATGCCTGATTTATGATGTTAGATAAAGGAATATAGCGTAGGTACCCTCTAGGTTACTTAAAGTATTTCTTATTAAGATGTATGGTTTTATAAGAAACTAGCGGCCCGCTCGCGGTTACACCCGCGTAAACTATGTTATTATCAATTTCTGTCTCCATGACTACGTCCTAGTGACGTCTATGCAAAATTTGAGACTCCTAGCATTTGTAGTAACGACGTTTCATACAAACTTTCGACCCCAAAAACAACCCCTTAGAAGTCGAATATTGCAAATTCCCGTCATAGCGAGCACCTACGTCCTATAAATAACTACTATGCAAAATTTCAGATTCCTAGCACATGTAGTTTCTGAGATTGTTGATCGTGATGAGTGAGTGACCTTTCGATTTTATACATATAGATAATTATGTGAGAACGTTTTTTAACTTCTCATATTTCCCTTTTTTTTTCAGTTTTATAGTTGTATATAGGTATATAAATATATAGGTATTGATAATTTTATTGTAATCCCTTGTGTAATCAGAAGGGGAAACGAAAAAACTTTTGTTTGAATATAATAATAAAAAGGCGTAAACAATTTTCTTCATATCAACAAGTCAATGTGCATATTATAGAGCACCCTACTTGCTCCATATCGTTTATAGTCGAAAACCGCCCTGCCCACTCTCATCCTCCGACTGTTCATTGTACTTGATCAAACCTTATTTCCATCACAATACTCGGCTTGGCCTAGCGCCATGCTTTCAATATTTACCAAAAGTACTCTTCGAAGCTTTACGAACTCCTCTTGAAAGAATATTGCATCGGGTTATTTGGCTAAAATTCGTACCAATTCTATACGTAATTACGTTCGTAACGCTGTTTTAATATGTTTTCGAAAAATTCAGTTTATTCGATAACAGTAAATAATTATATTTAAAAAAACCGGTTAAGTGCGAGTCGAAGTTGCCCACTAAGGCTTCCGTAACAATTTCAAAATTGTAAGTCAACTGAAAGTACCAATTATAAGAGTGGACAAACAAACTTAAGTTTGCGACCGTATGCACTCATTTTATATGCAATGAACTTTAAATATAAGTTTCTTATAAAAAAATATCTCTAAAAACCTATTTTTTTTCCTTTAGGTATTTGCATTGTAAGCACTTAAATCCTATAGGTTTTGATTACGCGGCGAATTTCATATAAAATGCAGCAGAATAAATGCATAAATGCTCATATCAATTGATTGGGTTGAATTAAAAACTTGTTTTATTTCTGTGCTTTAAGGGACCATAGACCTTATTATTTAATATTAATATCAGTTAGATACCTCCACACTATCTCGAGATAAATAATCTTGACAGACAGACAGACAACAAAATGATTCTATAAGGATTCCATTTTTACCTAAAAATATCATTAGATTAACAAAATTGCGAGTTGTTGTAAAAGTATGCCAGGCCATTAAGTGCAATGCATTAAGTCATATAAACCACTATCTAAAAAATGATGTAATGTATAACATGTTTAATATTACTTTAATTGCTGAATATTAATTTAATTTAGATATAGGTGATTGAAAACATAAATTAAATTACAAAAATCCTCTCAATTTTTTTTCCAATTGATAAAAAATATCTAAGCACACATTTTTTTCACGTAAAACTTGGTTTTCGTGTTTTTATTTCATTGCTTATTACAGACGGACACTTACAGTCCATTTATAATTAAAACTTGCATACTAAGATAAGGAAAATAAGATAGATATTTGGGGGTCAATACACTTGCCGGAAATCCTTGAACGTAATCCATCAAAGTTCTCTCGAGAGTCTCAGGTCGTTTTACAGCGCTGAGCGCTAAATTGAGTTTATGAAACGAAGTCTAATGACTAAGGTTTTTTTTCTATAATAAAATGTTATGAAACGTATAACTAACATATTCAAGTTACATAACTAGTTGCGAGGTTGTAATATATTATAGTCATCATTTGCAGGTAGTTAAGGATAAAAATAATAGCTGTCATTAGTCCCCTAGTAATAGGTACCTAGGAAGTTTATTTTATTAAATTAAATATAGCTTTTTCAAATGAATCTTCATTAAAATCGTTTTAATTTTATTTATTAGCACGTACTGTGTCGTAAAATGACTTCTTCATATTTAACAACTTGTTGTATTATTATTGAGGTATATTATTGCGTTTCTCTCTACATTACAGTTAAGGCACTCTGCTACCCATTTTCCACCGAGTTCTGGAAGCAATGCGTGTAAAGTGGCGGAACTAAACGCCGCGCTTTACCTCGACACTAGAGCGAAGAAATAAAAAAATAAATAAATATTAAACAAGTAATAAAAATAGTAATACATATTATGCTTAAAATACAATATTGATCATAATAAATGTCGTTTTACACGACACCAATCGCTATCAGTTATCAGTTATACGACTTGTGACAGACAGACGGCTGCATTCGCGTGCATGTCGCACGTTTTAATTACACCAATTAATATGTATTTTATGATAGTAGAGGAATATTTCTCGAATTAGGTATTTTACGAAGGTAGTTTTAAAGGTACCGAAGCTAGGAAAAAATACACTTTTGAAACTTCGCGTAAATTTAATTTAAAGGAATACTCATACAATCATTAATGATAGTTATTTTTATATAACGATTGCGGATTCGATCCCTACTCGGGGGAATGGATTATTACTTAAAAATGTTTTCATTTCTTTGCTCTGGTACCAAGCCAAAAACGGGCGTAGAGTTTCGCCACTCAGCACGCAATGTCTCGAAAATTCAATGGTAAGCCGGGAACGGAGTATTTTAACACAAGGTTCCCTCTGCCTACCTTGCTATATGCGGGATACAGCGTGAACCTGACGTGAAAGAATTCAAAAACCTAAACAAGGTATTGCAAAAACTATAGAGCACGCGTGTCTGGACGCGCGTCGCTCTCAGCTCAGTGGGCAGTGGCTTGGCGCAGGTGGCGAGCTAACGGTCGTTCTTCACAATGAAGCCGGTTGCGGCGGTGCTGCTAGGGGACAGGGACATTTGCGACGTCTTAACGGTCTTATGGCATCTTATATTACACTGGGGAAATATGCTTAAATAGGTAGAATACAGCTGAGCTAACATAACCCTTTATGTTAACTTAACCCATTTAGACCCATAGCCAAACTAGCAGTAAATCAAAGGTTTTTTCGGTAATAATTGATAGATATCGATGTAAGAAAATAAAAAACGTAAAAAAAAAATAAATTTTTTTTTATTTAAATATAAAAAAATGCCGTCCTTAAATGGGGCCAATGGGCACATATAGTATCTAAATTTTCGAAACTATTTTTGCGACACGAAATGTTTTATATCACTTTTTACACTATCAACACGTTTTTTTTATGGCACATTGCACGTCTCAGTTGCTAGCAAAATTTTTGGGAGTAGTGGTCTACCCCGTGGTGCTGCAGACTTGGTACTGCAGAAGCTGCTGGTCGCATAAATACGTTGATGTTTTCGTCTCTTAAGTCGTGACGAGCGATGTAACGAAAAAATCAAGATAATCTATTTTGTTTATATTAGTTAGCAAGTGCAGGTGCCGCGAATTTGCAACAGCAAGATCCTATGTATATGTGGATAAAACCCACCACCATTTTTTGCCACGTACAGCATTGCTATATAGGTAAAAAGATTGATCAGCCTGATCAACCCCTCCCATACCACACTGTAAAACCTTCGCACTAATAAAATTTAGTTAACTTAGTAAAAGCAGTAATCAAAATCGGCTCGGTTTTTCTTTTCATATCCTTTACTGCTGAGTTTCATCTTTTAACAATTCTTAAATTTCTCAAGACGACCTTGTATATTAGTAGTAGTTGGATTACTTTTACACCAACGGGGTTGCTCAAGATTACGGTTCCTCTACGTCTCTTAGCAAAAGGTTGATAAATGCTTCTATTAGTAAGCAGGCAGATTAGCAGTGCTTTGTATATTTACATCTTCTTCTTCGTCGATTACCACACCTGGTTTTAGAGGCAGCGCAACTAAATATACCTCTCCGAAGTCTTTTTCTTCAATAATTACAAATGCGATTGCTTCTTGAAGACCCTTATATTCATTGCGACCGCTAAATATCCTAAAAGTCATTATGAACTTTGGATGGACATGCATATAAAAACATAAAAATAGACCTCTGATGTGCCCATTGGCCCCAATTGGGGACAGCATCGTAAAAGTTGAATTTGTCCTATTACGACTCTTCTTTTCTAATCAAATGTAATTATATTACATAGAATACTAAGTACTTAAGTATGTTTTGTACCAAAACAAATGTATTTAGAAGAAAAATTTAAAAATAAATATACTTACATTTTGCCTTCACAGATTTCGTGAAACAGCTTTACAAAAGGCACGAAATGAACGATTGTAAAAAATTTTTAATTGGATTTTACGGCTACGACATGAGGATATACTACTTATCTTTACAATTCTAGACATAAACTGCATAAAAATAAAAATATAAAAAAAACAAGGGTACTATTGTAGGTGTACCCATTTGGGCACGGCGGGTCTATATGGGTTAAGCGAGAGCTAAAAATTATGTTTGTTTCAAAAATAAAATATTTTTTATTCTATTCAGGTTTTTATATCAATTTAGCATGTCTAAGAAAGAATTCCTTTAAACTTAACAAGCAGCTATATTTTATTAAATCCTATCACAGACAGCGAAATAGTTCTCGGAAGCACCTTTGTTCTATGATCGTGATATTTATTTTTAAAATGCTTTATAATTGAAGTGGACTCGTAATATTAGGTAGGTATTAGCTAGCGATGCTCACGGCTGTGCCCGCTTGAATTAAACTATTATTTATTTCCTAATTTATTTCCCTAATTTGAATTATTTTCGTATACTGATGCGTGCACAAATGCACAGACCAATAGACAGACTGGATAAGACGAAAATGAAAAATAACCATTGTTTTGGGTTCTATTTCATAATAAATGACCTCAATAACAGTTTTTCTCATATATTTATCTTCCATTTACAAAAAGCTATTAATTATAAAAGTATAGCTAGTCTAATTATAGTCAACATAGATAAGTCATTCAGTATATAAAAACCTAGCAAGATTAACTTAATGTGGAGGAATTTATATGATACGTATAATATAAAAAACTTACAAAATTATCTCAATTTAGAAAACAGTCCTCGAGGCTAATTTATACTGTTATACCACGAATCTATATATATAATAAAACTGTAAGGGGGGTAAAATCTGTACATTGAATATAAACTAAAAAAAACACTTCAGGGGGACTTAATACAACTAATAGAAGGTAAAAATATAATTTTTGGAATTCTTGTCTGTCTGTCTGTTGTGACTCTTTAACGCAAAAACTACTGGACGGATTTAAATGAAACTTCTTTTGTTGTATAGCTATTAGTCTTCGCCTACATATAGGCTATAATTTATTTTGATAGCCCAAATACCTGATGTGAAGCCCTAGCAGCCCGCCTAATCTATAAGAGATATCAATACAACGCTTTAGGAAAAGTTATTCAGCGTGATGAGCATTTTCTGTTGACATAAAAAAAATCGATCCTACCACAAAGTGGAACCCCAGTCACCCAGCTAAACTTTAATAATATATAATCTGTCGTCTTAAAATAAATTATTGTACGTAATAAACATTTTTTTGACGTTTATTAATATCATAATTATTATTTAGAATTGTTAATTCATAGTTTTTAGTTTAAATTTAAGTAAATATCTTCATTTTACTTTATTAGTTAAGAGCGCCTATTATCTCAAAAGAAAACATATATGCAAATTTTAAAGTATATAATTTTATCAGGCGTTCTTTCATTTCTGTCAAAATACGTATTTATATTCATCCCCCCTTGCGAACACATGTTTTAATTCCCTTCATGAAACTTATATTTATACAGGAAATATTTTATACAACTTCTATGACTACTATTATTATAAAACTAAAGAGATTGCTTAGTTGACGCGGTAATCTCAGAATGTACGAATTTAAATTGAATAATTAGTTTTGTGTATCATAGTGCCTACATATAGGAATGTTTAGGCTATAAGTATTACATAACGATATAACCAATCGCAGAGGAGAAACATTAAAAAAATGTTGCAAAACTGGAGAGCTTGAGAGGTTCCATGCGTCCACCGCGTAAAGCTACGCAAAAATTACATGTGAAAAATAATTGTTCTCCTTCAAAAGTTCTAAGTAAAAGTCCATGGTAGAAAATGTTTATCTCCTAAGCCTACACTAACCATTTAAAACAAATCCGTATCCAACATGCACCTACAAATCACATTAGATATTATGACTGTTTACTGTAGATCGCCGCACGTAACAGGGTAGGCAAAGGGAACGTAGTGTTAAGACACTCTATTCATATTTTCCGATGAATTCTGGAGGCATTGTGTGTTAACTCAGTGAGTTAAGGCAGTGAGAAAACTCAACGCCGCGCTCGACACCAGAGCGAAGAAATGCAAATATTCGATATTTAATTTCCTCAAGTGGGAATCGAACCCACAACGTGCTGCGGTACCAGTCACACTTTATGCCCCTACGTCACGACTGGTCTCATAATAACCTTTTACTAGATACATTTCAAAGCAATATGTTACAAGTTATTAGGTATTTAAAATGCAGTATAAGATAAAGATATCCTGTAGTATCAGTTACAAGCCACACACCCCGGCTTTGCACGAGTGCAACCATACACACAAGTAACATGTACTTATGTAGGTGCTAACGTGCTGTTAGTGTATAGTCTTCTATCATATTTTTCTATCCATTTAATAAAGAATAAAACTTTATTGTTTTTATAACCCTTATGATTATCAAGATGGTGTGGATGGTATTTAAGTTTATGATTTACCTATTTTACGATTAGAAAATACGGCTGCAGAAAGCAAGTCAAACAGTTTTCCAGGACACTCCCCATGATAAATACGATAGAGAACACACAGCTAGAAGACGTTTCTACGCAATGCTAAAGTGTCAAGCCTTTTACAGATCATTTCATTTCCCATTGTTTCAAACGGTTCTACGTTGTAAGCAATTAAATGTGCCAAGCTGGCACTGGGATGCACCCGCCCAGAGACAACGTGACCCCACATATGAACGTACCTCGATCCTATAAAGCTGCTGCCACTTTCTTTAAGACCAATTTGGCCTTGCTTTCTACATGATCACGATACTTTCAGTCACGCACTCTATATAAGGGTATTGTTTTTGAAGACGACAAATGTTGTGATAAACGCGCAAACTTATGTCTTCTGTTGAGGCATCCCTTGGGAATGTTTCCTCATAGGTGAAAGGAACTTGGTTCAATTTAACCTCCAGAAGACATAAGTTTGTTTCATCACTGGTCGACGTTTCAAGCTACATGAACAATAATAGAGTCCAAATCTACAAAAAAAATTCTGTTTGTCTGTTTATTTGTCTGTACACGCTAACCTCCGGAACTACTAGACTGATTTGAATGAAACTTTTTGTTGTATAGTTATAAAGTCTAGGCAACTTCTAGGCTATAGTTTATTTTGAAAATCTGGACACCTGATGTGGAACCTTAAAAGCCTGTCTAAACTATAAGAGATATAAATAATATAAAATATAAGGCAGTATGCCTTTGGGAAAATTTAACATTTTGACAAACAATTTCCAGATATTTATACGTAACAAAAATTAAGGTCTGGAGTACCTGGCAGCCCATCTAATCTCGAAGAGATAAAGATAGCGTCTTAGTAAAAGTGGATCAACATAACAACTTGGGCCCTGGCCTGGCCCAATATTTGTCAATATTTCTATGGTAAGATGTCAATTGAAATGTGAACGTCTCATTGTGCGTCTATATTACTAAATCTAAAAGCCACAAATTTTATAAAATTAATAAAGTGTTGTGTATTTGTGACTTAAAAAAATATGCCTTCTATAAGGCGGTGGACAAATTTAGGCAGAAGAATCTAATCGTACTGCCCAGAACGTGAAGATTGCAATGAACGTGAGCACGACAGTTGTCTGATAATGATGCAAATTTGGATCGAGCTGCTTTTTGTTACGATATATCAATTGATGCCAGCAGTACCTACAGCTGTGTTGCTATTGGATCTATGAACTCAGCTTGCCAATATTGTAAGGTTAATGTAAAAACTCAGTTTGCCAATCAATTTGGTGGCGCAATGATTTTATTATAAGGAAGAGGATTGCCAGTTGTCCCACGTTCAATGCAAGCTGAGTTGCTGAGATATTTAAAGTCCTCGAAATTGTGGAAACATGTCAAGGTATTACATTTAAGCAAGAATATGCGTGTCATGTTGCAAAATGATCTATCTGGAGACAAACAACTCATTGATATTGGTAATGGCAAACTTCCTATAGATGCGCTGACTGGCTGCATCACCTTTCCTGATAGTTTTTGTCAGTTAACGTAATCAAAAGATGAACTCATTCATAAAGTGCTTCCAAATGTTGCTGAAACGTTGCTGATTATTTATTCCATAATTGGTTGTGCGAAAGAGCTTTACTGGCTGCCAAATACACTGATGTAAATGAATTAAATATAAATTTTCAAGATGGCATTCCTGGCAAAATAAGGACACATAAGTCAGTTGATATGGCACCTAATGAAGATGATGTCGTGAACTATCCACCGGAATTTTTAAACTCACTTGATATGCCAGGATTGCCGCCTCACAGCCTTCAATTAAAGCTTGAATTTGTAGTTATAATGTTGCGAAATATTAACCAACTGAAACTTTGTAACGGCACACGATTAGTGATAAAAAAATAATGAATAACGTAATAGAAGCAATCATATTGAAAGGAAAGTATAAAGGAGAAGACTTTTTGATGATGCGGGGCATCCCAATGATTTCGACTGACGTACCATTCGAGCTTAAAAGACTACAGTTTCCAGTACGGCTTGCTTTCGCAATGACTATAAACAAATCCCAGGGGCAGTTATTAAGTGTTTGTGGTATTAATATAGAAAACTCATGTTCCTCGCATGGTCTATAGTATGTTGCCTATTCCTGTGTTAGAAAACCATCTGCTCTGTTTGTTTACGCGCCAGATAACCAAGCAAAAAATAACGTGTACCATAAAGTACTACAATGAAAATGAAACTGAATTTAGAATAAGTAAAAATGAAATAAAATATAATAAGTAGGTATCATAATAAGATATCGGAAATTGTTATTTTTATTATAATTTTTAATGAATATTATAAGAATTAAAAATGATTTAAGTTTTTATTTTTTTTATCTTACTAGCTGACCCGGTGTCGCGAATAGCAGAATAAATATTAAAAAAAATCGACTGTTAGGCGATACGAAGTTCGCGGGTCTGCTAGTTAGAAATATTTTTAACGGGTGCAGTCGCTCAACTGACATTTTTGACGTCTCTATCAGTATAAGATAATGCTTCTAGTATATAATTGCGAACTAACCTAACTTTAAAGATTTTTTTGTATCTATGCTAGATTGTGGAGTTATTTTTTTTAATCTATGCTTCACACTGTATCCCGCACATAGCGGGGTAAACAGGGGATACCTGGGGACCCAGTGTTAAGATGCTTCCGTTCTCCACTTTTGCTGAGTTCTGGAGACATTGCGTATTGAGTGACGGAGCTCAACGCCGCGCTTTACCAAATTGCTGAATGATTTAAATAAAAATAAATAAATAAAAAATAAAGAATTCGCTCACTTGCAATATATAGCTTTTCTAACAAAAATTTGGGAATGACTAAGAACTAGGATTTTAAGTGATATAAAGTGTAAACGTATCGAATTACATTTTACTCTATTTATCATAAATAGATACTGTAATGCAGTTTTATCGGTGGATATATTAAATGAGGCAAATTAAAAAAATAATAATATAATATAATACATTTAAAACTATACAGGGTGGAATTGTCAGCGCCACTTTAAATGAAACCACAGTTTTAACTACTCTATAAAAGCCTAATATAATTCGGAAAAAAAATAATTCTCAAAAATGAAAAAGTTTTTTTTTCAAACAAAATAAATAATAAAATTATCGTTTTAAAATAAAACGCCATTTGTAAAGTATAACATAGGCACGCACACACTTACCTGTCAAATCGGAAACGTCGCACACGTATGTGTGCGTCACACGAAATACAGGTATGGATAAAAATCGTGAAATGAAAAAAAAATCCTACGTCCAAACTGTTGAGGTACCTTGATTCATTTCTTAGGTGTGGGTTTGAAATATATTACCCTATATGCAGTTTCAATAAAAGAAGCGCTGCCTCTTCCACCCTGTATACACAAGACTACCATTACCACGAAGCCAGTGTTCGTGCGATAGTATCAAATCACGAAAAGTCATGACTAGCAAATTAGATTTTAAAATATTTTCTATTATAATTATTTTCTATTAATATTTTTTATTATTTTTTGAATATAATATTCATATGTTATAATTATTAAAATTATCCTTTGACCATGAGATTTTTAGTTTTTAGTAAGTAATATCTAAGTAAGCCAAAATATTATCATATTTATTCGCTAGGGATAACGTCTAAACTCTAAAGAAAAGAGTAAATAATAGTTGTTTTCTTATGTATGACTAGCAGACCCGCGAACTTCGTATCGCCTAACAGTCGATTTTTTTTAATATTTATTCTGCTATTCGCGACACCGGGTCAGCTAGTAAGATAAAAAAAATAAAAACTTAAATCATTTTTAATTCTTATAATATTCATTAAAAATTATAATAAAAATAACAATTTCCGATATCTTATTATGATACCTACTTATTATATTTTATTTCATTTTTACTTATTCTAAATTCAGTTTCATTTTCATTGTAGTACTTTATGGTACACGTTATTTTTTGCTTGGTTATCTGGCGCGTAAACAAACAGAGCAGATGGTTTTCTAACACAGGAATAGGCAACATACTATAGACCATGCGAGGAACATGAGTTTTCTATATTAATACCACAAACACTTAATAACTGCCCCTGGGATTTGTTTATAGTCATTGCGAAAGCAAGCCGTACTGGAAACTGTAGTCTTTTAAGCTCGAATGGTATGTCAGTCGAAATCATTGGGATGCCCCGCATCATCAAAAAGTCTTCTCCTTTATACTTTCCTTTCAATATGATTGCTTCTATTACGTTATTCATTATTTTTTTATCACTAATCGTGTGCCGTTACAAAGTTTCAGTTGGTTAATATTTCGCAACATTATAACTACA
>JAEBDU010000008.1:2438500-2462963 GCA_016802625.1 Heliconius numata
GTACGATTAGATTCTTCTGCCTAAATTTGTCCACCGCCTTATAGAAGGCATATTTTGTAAGTCACAAATACACAACACTTTATTAATTTTATAAAATTTGTGGCTTTTAGATTTAGTAATATAGACGCACAATGAGACGTTCACATTTCAATTGACATCTTACCATAGAAATATTGACAAATATTGGGCCAGGCCAGGGCCCAAGTTGTTATGTTGATCCACTTTTACTAAGACGCTATCTTTATCTCTTCGAGATTAGATGGGCTGCCAGGTACTCCAGACCTTAATTTTTGTTACGTATAAATATCTGGAAATTGTTTGTCAAAATGTTAAATTTTCCCAAAGGCATACTGCCTTATATTTTATATTATTTATATCTCTTATAGTTTAGACAGGCTTTTAAGGTTCCACATCAGGTGTCCAGATTTTCAAAATAAACTATAGCCTAGAAGTTGCCTAGACTTTATAACTATACAACAAAAAGTTTCATTCAAATCAGTCTAGTAGTTCCGGAGGTTAGCGTGTACAGACAAATAAACAGACAAACAGAATTTTTTTTGTAGATTTGGACTCTATTATTGTTCATGTAGCTTGAAACGTCGACCAGTGATGAAACAAACTTATGTCTTCTGTTGAGGCATCCCTTGGGAATGTTTCCTCATAGGTGAAAGGAACTTGGTTCAATTTAACCTCCAGAAGACATAAGTTTGCGCGTTTATCACAACATTTGTCGTCTTCAAAAACAATACCCTTATATAGAGTGCGTGACTGAAAGTATCGTGATCATGTAGAAAGCAAGGCCAAATTGGTCTTAAAGAAAGTGGCAGCAGCTTTATAGGATCGAGGTACGTTCATATGTGGGGTCACGTTGTCTCTGGGCGGGTGCATCCCAGTGCCAGCTTGGCACATTTAATTGCTTACAACGTAGAACCGTTTGAAACAATGGGAAATGAAATGATCTGTAAAAGGCTTGACACTTTAGCATTGCGTAGAAACGTCTTCTAGCTGTGTGTTCTCTATCGTATTTATCATGGGGAGTGTCCTGGAAAACTGTTTGACTTGCTTTCTGCAGCCGTATTTTCTAATCGTAAAATAGGTAAATCATAAACTTAAATACCATCCACACCATCTTGATAATCATAAGGGTTATAAAAACAATAAAGTTTTATTCTTTATTAAATGGATAGAAAAATATGATAGAAGACTATACACTAACAGCACGTTAGCACCTACATAAGTACATGTTACTTGTGTGTATGGTTGCACTCGTGCAAAGCCGGGGTGTGTGGCTTGTAACTGATACTACAGGATATCTTTATCTTATACTGCATTTTAAATACCTAATAACTTGTAACATATTGCTTTGAAATGTATCTAGTAAAAGGTTATTATGAGACCAGTCGTGACGTAGGGGCATAAAGTGTGACTGGTACCGCAGCACGTTGTGGGTTCGATTCCCACTTGAGGAAATTAAATATCGAATATTTGCATTTCTTCGCTCTGGTGTCGAGCGCGGCGTTGAGTTTTCTCACTGCCTTAACTCACTGAGTTAACACACAATGCCTCCAGAATTCATCGGAAAATATGAATAGAGTGTCTTAACACTACGTTCCCTTTGCCTACCCTGTTACGTGCGGCGATCTACAGTAAACAGTCATAATATCTAATGTGATTTGTAGGTGCATGTTGGATACGGATTTGTTTTAAATGGTTAGTGTAGGCTTAGGAGATAAACATTTTCTACCATGGACTTTTACTTAGAACTTTTGAAGGAGAACAATTATTTTTCACATGTAATTTTTGCGTAGCTTTACGCGGTGGACGCATGGAACCTCTCAAGCTCTCCAGTTTTGCAACATTTTTTTAATGTTTCTCCTCTGCGATTGGTTATATCGTTATGTAATACTTATAGCCTAAACATTCCTATATGTAGGCACTATGATACACAAAACTAATTATTCAATTTAAATTCGTACATTCTGAGATTACCGCGTCAACTAAGCAATCTCTTTAGTTTTATAATAATAGTAGTCATAGAAGTTGTATAAAATATTTCCTGTATAAATATAAGTTTCATGAAGGGAATTAAAACATGTGTTCGCAAGGGGGGATGAATATAAATACGTATTTTGACAGAAATGAAAGAACGCCTGATAAAATTATATACTTTAAAATTTGCATATATGTTTTCTTTTGAGATAATAGGCGCTCTTAACTAATAAAGTAAAATGAAGATATTTACTTAAATTTAAACTAAAAACTATGAATTAACAATTCTAAATAATAATTATGATATTAATAAACGTCAAAAAAATGTTTATTACGTACAATAATTTATTTTAAGACGACAGATTATATATTATTAAAGTTTAGCTGGGTGACTGGGGTTCCACTTTGTGGTAGGATCGATTTTTTTTATGTCAACAGAAAATGCTCATCACGCTGAATAACTTTTCCTAAAGCGTTGTATTGATATCTCTTATAGATTAGGCGGGCTGCTAGGGCTTCACATCAGGTATTTGGGCTATCAAAATAAATTATAGCCTATATGTAGGCGAAGACTAATAGCTATACAACAAAAGAAGTTTCATTTAAATCCGTCCAGTAGTTTTTGCGTTAAAGAGTCACAACAGACAGACAGACAAGAATTCCAAAAATTATATTTTTACCTTCTATTAGTTGTATTAAGTCCCCCTGAAGTGTTTTTTTTAGTTTATATTCAATGTACAGATTTTACCCCCCTTACAGTTTTATTATATATATAGATATAAAACGATCATGCGATTTTGACACGAAATCGACAGTAGGGTGGCTCACCCTTCTGTTTGGGACTCGTTTTACGGCTTTTAATAATTTTGGTGTACGTTGCACTGATTGTTGTGCAGCAGCTGCTCGTAGTTTATAAGGTAACGGCAATAAATCAATTTATATTATTAAATCTATAAGCATTAAATATGCTATATGTACATATATACCTATGTTAATTTTATCCTGAAATTAATTGAATTAATTTAGTAGTGATTAAATAAAAAAATGTTTTATGTAGCTTGATGGTTTTTATTTTTAATTTCTATAAGAAATAATCAAGTATATTTTTTTGAAATAAAACGTAATATCTGGGCATACGCATACGATTAAAAGGCATATATTGAAAATATATGAAAATTCTTTTTTCATTATAATTTTTACGCAAATAATTGGCCAAAGCAGCAGTGTAGTTAAAATCGTCTGCCAAAACCAGAAACGGTGACTTGCAAGTGACAGGGTTCGTTCACCGCGGTAGTCGGACAACTACCACGAATAAATCATGGTACCTGAACTGGGGAACACTGACGTAACTTAATTGGCTAAGACCAATAACTTTTTACATGAGAAAAACACGTGTGCAGTTTTTGTAAATATTGCAATTTTAACACATTATTGAATTTTTCCTTAAATGCTCGAAAGTGCCTCCTAAGTATAATTTAGGTTCAAACTAGAATTGAATATCATAGATTTTTGAAATTTTCGTTTTAATTGAAAGAAAAGCGAAAGAAAGTTTAATGAAAGACCATTTAATCAAGTCGTAGTCATTTGTTTAGTACTTAATAAATACTGATAACATTGTGATAAATACGTATATCTAAGATATACGTACTTATCTATATATATTTCTTATTACTATTTATATGAAAGTAAAACATTTAGATATCTATAATAACGGACTTTTATAAACTCTCCATGATATCTATATATGTAGATATATTGCAACCTACATAAACACTCGCATTTCGCTATTTATGAGCGCCATTACAGCGACGTGCACCGCCTCTTATCTAAAACATACATTTGCAGTCGGAATTTTTACCTTTATATTGTGAACAGAGCACCGAATGATTCACATTCGCTGTAACCTAACATTAACGTATTAGTATCGTAAAAATTAGAGTTAAAAATAATGTATAGCAGTCATGCTAGCAATATTATCATGTTGACTAGACATGCTATATTTTTTTTATATTTTATTAAATTAGGTTCACAATGTATCCCGCACACAGCAGGGTAGGTAGAGGGAACCTAGTAGTAAGACACTCTGTTCTCCACTTTCTGTCGAATAATGGAGGCATTGCGTGTTGAGTGGCAGAACTCAACGCCGCGCTTTGCCCAGACACATTAGCGAAAAAATGGAAATATAAACGTAAATAAATATTTAGTTTCCTCGAATGGGCATTTTTATTGTATTTATAATTATCATATATGTTTTAAGTATAATTAAGAATTATCAGTATGTTAAACATAATAATTTATGTTAAGGACATCTGCTTCTCAATACTAAGACAAACAGCTGTCAATATATTCAATTAACGCAATTAAGAAGCGAGAAATTAATTACTTTAATATTAATTAATTAATTAATTATTGACGGAAGATTTTGTTGTTACTGTGGATCGAGGTATAAATATAATATATACCTACATATCCATATTTTATTTGTATCGTTATTACTTCAGAGTTTAAGATTCGAAGACGTTGCGGCGGAAGTATGGGACTGTAACACGACGGTTGTGAGTTCGATGAATGATGAATTATTAATATTTTTATTTCTTCACCAAAGCAAAAGCCTAACGTTGAGTTTCGCCACTTAACAAGCAGTGCCTTGAAAACTTCGGCGGAAAATGGTAAACGGAGTATCTTAACACTATGCTTCCTTCTGCCTACTTAAGATAGCCTATCTAATAACATATAATTTATTAAGCATATAAATAAATCATCACAGACTTCCACTACATACATTCACGTGCTATGTTCGTACGTTACTTTGTTTTTCTATGACAGGATACAGGCGTACTATAAAGCACGAGTGTGAGAATAATATCCTGTTCATCTTTTTCAATCAGATTCCCATGTCTAATGGCGTCATCATGTCGAGGATGTCGTAGAAACAATCATCGTTTTTAAATTTATAATTCAGACAGATATAGCTACAGAAACTATAGTTTTAATTTATAGTATACTTAAATTAACATTTACAACATTTTATAAGAATAAAATTATTAAATTAAATTCTGATTATAATTTAAAACGTATAAAATAGTGTTGATATTGACAAATACTTAAAAAAAAGCTGCACACAGCAGGGTAGGCAGAGGGAACCTAGTGTTAAGACACTCCGTTCCCCACTTTCTGCCGAATTCTGGAGGCAAAGGTTGAATAAAAAAAAGTATAAGTCGTACAATTGAATACTAGCTCGTGATCTATCTTAAATTCCTTAGTAACATAATACCATGTCTTGAGAAACGTGATATATAAAAGATATAGACTTACGTAAGGTAATTTATTATGATCGTTACCTGTAGCTACTTCTCGAGTTTCAAAATATCAATTTCGCTTATTTATTTCCTATGATTTTTTTTGCCGTTTCTAAGTTATATTTTTGCAGTGACTTCTTGCAATGTTAAAATTGTTATAATACATTTACAATATATAATACGATTTTTTTATTTTTTCGCTCAACGCTGTATCCTGCAAGCAGCGTCGGCAGGGGGAACCTGGGAACCTAGTCATACAAAATTCTTAAGTATTTCCATATGACCACAAGGCTTTTGGTAAGAGCTAGTATTTAAAAAAAATCCGTATTATATTATATTAAATTAACTTACTGTAACAGACACTATTTTATATCATAAAACAGCAATTATTGTATATAATAAAACAAATATCACTACGCTGTCTACTTAGACAGAAAGAAAATATATTACAAAAAATAAGGAAAATATCTGTAAGCGGAAACTGTTAAAACATTATTTATTAAATACTGGGTACATACCTGCAAAAGCTATGTTATGTTGGTACGTTAATTCTATATGACAATGGCAAAACTCTGAACAATCGGTTATGTAATCTTTGACAGTCACACGCTGCGCGTGCACCGTTGCGCGGGCCATTGTACCTAAAAATTTAAATAATGCAGCTTTCCTGCTTTTGTTAAAAAAGAAAATTTGGTGAAACACAATGGACCATATTAAATGTATCGTGATTTTATTTTTTAATAAATGATCGTATTTTATATCTTAAACTACTTTTAGTCTTTTGAATTTAAATATAATATTAATTTAAAATATTCTTTATTCAAATAAACTTATTATAAGCACTTTTGAATCGTCGAATGAACATATAAACAAAAAGCTACCATCGGTTCGGAAGGCAGTTCTGCTGAGAAGAGCCGGCAAGGAACTATATCTTATAACTTTATCTATATCTTGGAAACCTCATGATAAATACAATAAAAATTGATGGAAGAAAACAATCCATGATAATAAATTAAGTAGCACCCCATCACTACAGTTCCTTCCTTCCCTGACGTCAAAGTGTGGTGGTAAGTTTAACAAAAGACAGGACTTCCGATCAGCTGCCGCGCACCCCAATTTTTTGTACGGCTTCATCTACAAGTTAGTCATGTTGCCGCTAAGGTACGACATTTTTGTATTTTTTTAATTTTATTATTATTTTTTTATATTATTAAATTAAAAAAGTATATTATTTTTAATAACTTATAATAAACTAGTGGACCCGGGCGCGGCTACGCCCGCTTGAACTACACGAATATTTATTAAATATATTTATGAAATTATTTTCAGTTTTCAATAGAGAGATGCGTTAAGCAAGCTCATTATGGGTGACGTTTTCTAACATCAAACTTTGCAAATCGTTGCTTAGCAACGGCGGTTGTTATAAACATGGCGGAATAAATTGCATGTCAAATTAATAAGTATTTTAATATATTGATCTATATCGAAAATATTACCAATATGAGAAAAAAAAGTATACTATATTCATCCCGAGACCCTCAAGTATATCTATATGAGTATTTTATCACAATTAAATTAGCGGTTTGGCCCTGATTGCGTAAAAGACAGACAGACAGACAGACAGACAGACAGAGTTACTTTCGAATTTATAATATACGTATGGATTGTACGTAGGTAAGTAAGTATCTAAGGCAAGTATTTATAAACCGCTCTCAACTCTGAGATGCCGTTTTCATTCATAAATTAAAGTCTAAATCTATTAATACTAGCTAGTATTAACAAAAATTCTAAGTAAGTTTTTTGGTTAACCTGCACCATATGGTAAAAACAGAGGGGTAGGCACGTTAAATTTATTAGGAACGAATCGCCAAATTATTACATTATAAGCTGCATTGCACACTTAAAGGGATTCTTTACACTATGGTGAACTTTTCATTAGTATAATATTGATTATTATTATATTATGTTTTACGTATACATCGCGGATATATAATTTTTGTTTTCTGGTTCACGTGTATCCGGCACATGGCAGGCAGACAGAACCTAGTGCTAAGACACTCCATCCCAAACAGATATTAAAATATTTGTAATATGCTTTGTTAAGATTACAGTAATGCATCAAGCACTTCCGAAGCATCAATTTCTCAAGAAAGCCATAAACTGAGTTCCATGTTTATTTGATAGGTTCGACTTTCATGAGCTTTAAGATTTAGTTCGGTGCGTTGAGACATACCAGCGACCAGTCGACTGTTGTCGTTCGCTAGAGTATAATTAGCGTGGGTTTTTAAAGGTCATTGTCACAGCCTCGTTGCATAGACGGATTGGAATTAAGTCGGTCTATTGTTCTCTCGTCTTCGATATTTCTATTTTAAATTACTTTATCTTATTCAACCAATGATAATGTCGTTAATATTTTCCATAAACTATAAGTCGAGGAAAAATGTTAAACAATAATATTTGCAGTAACAAAAAGCAGATTTTTAATTTAATTTAGAAGTTACAACTAATTGCTTTTTTAAAGCTGCATAAATCAACAGACTACAAACCGTATTGATGGCATTTTAGTTATTCTTACAAGAATTCGTTTATAATAAAGTAATTGAATATAATACTACCTTTTTCAATTGAATAACTTCACATGGCTATTGTATCTCACGCAATATGTAATGCAAAAATTTCGAGGTTAGAGTACAAAAGCTACCATTAGTAACGACTACCTGGCCAACATCATTCTTAGAATTTATCAAACAAAAAGGTCTCTTTTCTCTTAGTGGTTCCCACAATGACGGATGAGAGGGGTGAACATCTCAAGTGTAGTTTTTATCTCCACTTGTACTTCTTGGGCTGATAATAGAACTCTAAAATAGAGACCCTCATAAACCGAAATGTACCAAAGAAAGATTATATTCAATGGTTAAAAATAAACGAACCCTAAGTGTAATTGCGTGGCATGTGAAAAAGTAACCAAAGTTATTTTTAAATCTTAAGTAATATTATTAAATAAATCAGCATTACGCTGCATTTCGCGTACAGCAGGGTAGGCAGATGGAACCTAGTGTTAAGACACTCCGCCTCCCATTTCCGCCGAATTCTGGAGGCATTGCGCCATTCAGTAGCGGAGGTAACTCGCGCTTTTCTTAAACAACCGAGCGAAGAAACAAAAATGTAAATTTAAATAAATATTTCATTTTCTCGAGTGGGGATCGAACTCGCAACCAGTCGCGTTTACGCCACGACTGGCCTCAATAAAAGCCTAGTATTTATAAAGATCCTAAAACATTTTCAACTCAATTTCTAAAAGAGACCTCCATTCCACAATATCATTGCCACACGTATTGTAATCCATTCTAAAGGTATTGCTTTCGCAACTCGGGTATAAACATATTAGGTAAGTACCTATATAGCTTAGATTTAAGCCGGGGTTCAGGTTACATGACGGAGACTTGCTTAATACGGAACGACTTCAGTTATCCTATAGCTTGCAAAATAACACCGCTACGAGGAAAGGCACTATTGGGCACGTAAGGTGACACCAAACACTGCGGCACTAAGTGATCAATCATTAGGTTTTGATTACAATCGTTATAAAATCAATATGGAATTTATACCGGGAAGCGATCGATGCTACTTAATATGGCTTCGTAATGTGAAGACGAAATGGTTGTTTGGAAATATAAGGATTGTTTTAAGTGAGCAAACGATTTTTTTTATAATATAAAGAATGAAGTATCTTGTATTTTAGGTAATTACTATCAAAATTCGATGTGAGATGATAATAATATCATTAAATTTAAGAAAATCGACTTTTTAAGCAAAAGCTTATTTATATACATGCTGGTATAGAAACTATAATTTACTCTATATACAGTAGGGCAGTCGTAATTTATGTGACATTTTGACAAACTACCATTATATTATAGTTATGATCTTCCGAATAGTTTTATAGCTTTAATTTGAGATGATTTTAATATCATACATGTTGTTTATTACTAAAAATATTCTTCTGCTTTGAATGCAGTAATTTGTATTTCGTTATTATACTGAAGGAAAATTTCGCAACAATTTATATTAGCACTTATTTTTCACCGGATGTCACGAATCTTTCATTAATTCTTACCGCTTGAACTCGTTTCCTACTAACAAAGAAAGTTGATAAATGCTTTATCGGTCAATTAACTCGTGATAGCATAGCTACAGGTCTGTTTTATTTAATAAGTAAGTAAATTGTAGCAGTCATCATATTATTATTGAGGCCATCGTAGCGTAGGGACACAAGCGTGCAAACGCGATGGTTGTGGGTTCGATGTTTACTCGGAGGAATGTATTTTATTTTTTATTTCCTCGTTCTTGTATCAAGACAAAGCGCGGGGTTGAGTTCCACAACTCAACACACTAAGGCTTGAGAATTCGGCGAGAAAGTGGTGATGTGTTTTAATGGAAACGGAGTGTCTTAACATTATTTTTTTAACTTTCCTCTGCCTAGCTTGCTATGTTCGGGACAAATCGTGAACTTGTCATATTTTTGGTAATTAACTGTTTTATTTTTTCTTTTTTTATATAAAAAGAAAGTATATAAATAGACATTCTATCAGACACACCCATATGATCTATGTACGCATGCACGCACGCTAGCACGCAAGTATACATACGAAGTTTACTTTAGAATTCTGTACAACTTTTTAGTCTCAACAATCACTCTCTTCGTCTCAGGAATTTACAATTTAGTAAACAATTCTGAAAGAAAACTAAAATATAACTAAGATATATAAATAAACTTTTAGAATATGTCAGATTTACAAGTAAATAATTTAACATATAAAAATATTATTAATGATTATTTTACTACGAACTAAATATTGATACAGTAAATATAAAATAAATATCTGTTAGTTCATATATGTTTGAAGAGTTAAATAAATATTTACATTCACACGGTGTGTATTACAAGTCATTAGTCAAACGCTAAGACTTATTGTTTGACGTTAAGAGTTGCTTCATCAGCGCTTTTCAAGTTCACTATCGACAAGTACAACTGCCGACCAGTGTATTATATGGAAAATTAAAATTCTAGATTAAAAACAGTCATTTTATAGGAATTTTAGGAGTATAATTTTATAGTTAAGTCTAAATGGGACCCAGTGACTCGCAGTTACGAGATCGTAAGATACCACTGGGTGTGGTTTTATAGCACGGTCAATCCACCGGCAGACGATCACTTTAATTCAGCTTTGAAGTGAAACATAAATAGTTAAACGGGCAAGATCGTGTGCGGCGGCACCATCATTGGATGGACTTGAAATTATCTCAAAGTTTTTATGGTCTGCATCGGAATCTGGATGTTTTTTCCCATTGCGGGCCGCTCGAACGCCCAAACAGGTTTTTAGATAGCGCTCAGTAATGCATCAAGCTGGAACTTTTTATAAAGGCGGTCTGTTTAAGGAGTGCGATGTAATGAGATTTCCGAATGCTCATTTTGTTTCTTGTAAATTAGTATAATTATAATGTAAAGCCGTTGCTAAGTGTTTACCTACAGTTTAAGTTTTTTTTTGTTATATTATTACAATTATATGGTTCCGATTAGGTATCTTTTTAAGTACATGTTTTTTAAAATATTACATAACGATCACCATATACCGGAATAAAGTTTAATTTATTAAAGTTAAGTATGTAATCTATTTATGATTTTTGATTAGTTTATGAAAGGAAATTGCTGACATTTGTTTTCAGGGAACAGGAACCCTTATTATTTAATACATTACTAATACTAGTTAAGAATTAAATGTAGGATTTCCGATTTAAAAAAAAAAGTTATAATGATAATGCTAATGGTAATGCTAATAAATATGAAGTACTTACGAACTGTCACTTTCTTGGGGTCATACTTCTCAACGATGTTATGTATACTTTCGATCTTCGTCCGTGCAACTTTCGACCTCTCAGTTATACCTTCAAGCTGGGATGTTAGCTCACTGAAAATATCTTCAGCCAGGAGAACTAAAGAGGCGAGCTGGCGCAGTGCATTACTTAGTGTACAGTTGGTGACCGCTTGGAGTTCCTCATCCGTGACCCTCGGCTTTCCGTTTTCATCTCGCAAACTTGTTCGTGAGAGAAACTTCGGTTCCACCACACGTTGCACGAAAGGCATCTCAAATGAAGTTTGCAAACACTACGAGTAGCTTATTCATCCATTCCCGCGCGGCAAATTAAGCGTAATTCCGCCATCCATTCAACACACAACACAAAAAATGTCAGGTAACTGCCACTTTGAATCAACCGACATTGTAATCAGCAAACTTTCACAAATTATAAATTCATATGACAATTAAATTCAGTCTATAAAACAAATCACTAATTAAAATACATATTTCGTTCATAAAGTTGCAACACAAAAGTTTGTTAAAAACTTTTTATATCGACGAAATCGCGCCATTTTACTATAGACACTATCATCATCAACCTGCGACCGTGTCTACCGGTCGAATGAAATTTATACATGAATGAAGTCGAGGTATAATGTTGCCATATTCTTGAAATAGAGTTAGTAAACTAGTGACTACTATTATTTTATTGTTTTTAAATATAACAAAAACAATACAAATAAAATAAAGTTATAGAAAAAAATGTCATGTGAATTACATTATTTATTATAATAAATTGTTATTTGAAGTAATCTTGTTTTTGTATATGGCAGCAGGTTGTAGCGTATAAATCGAAACGCCATCTAGTTTTCAATAAGGATAACCTATTAAGTCTCGATGTGCACAATATTCTTCGTAGTTATGTTAAGAAAAGTTATAATAACGTATTCATAGATGGCACAGGTTTTTAAAGTTCAAAACTCGAGTTAATATGAATTCAGGTTCATCCGTTAATGTAAATTTTGATATTATCTGAAGTTCATTAAATATTTACTTTATTCCATATGATTATTTAGTAATTATGTCGATTTCTAGTATTTAAAATTCAAAGTAAATCCGGTGGAATTGAGTTATAGGCCCAATTTATTTAAAATACGTAAACTGTAAGATAAATTATTTAGATAAATGTTAAGTTTCATTAATAGTGCGAACTAAGTGATTAATATTTATAACACTGAAAAAAAATTACAATTTACGAAGCTTTTGACGACTTGAACTGACAACGACTATTGAACGTTAAAAATGTAGGTATTTACTTTTAAAATTGAATCAACAGCTATCTGTTTTTATATCCTATATCTTATAAAACAAAGTCGCTTTTCGTGTCTGTCTGTTGTTTCTAACTCTTCTTCTTCTAAACCACCCAACGGATTTTGATGCGGTTTTCACCATTAGGTCGAGTATTTTTCATAGAAGGTTTATATATAGTTTATTATTTGTACATTCTTATGTAAATTCACATAAATACGATAAATGTGTATAAAGTCCTACCCGTTGAGACACTTTCGCGCATGCGCTGCTTTAATGGTAAGTACTACATGAAAATAATGTACTGGAGTATTATTCCTTTTAATAAGATCTACAAAAAAGTCCGCGACGGCATATTCGTATCTTTTAAGAATAACGTGTAGTGATCATATTTCTGTCTAAAAATAATAATTTCAATGTTTTTTTATTGGGAGTCATATTTATTCATAATGGTATTAATCCTTATCCTTTAAAATACTTTATTAAATTTCTACGTTAAACGAAGATAAAATTTGCTTTTTACACTATTTCGAAATTGCGAATAGTTTTACAGAAAAACGCATTTAATTGTTAGCACATCACGCCGTTCACACATTCGCTGTATCGAGTCAAGTTTCACTTATCCCTTACTCTCAGCATATAAATAAGTATATTAGTTACGTAAAGCGGGCGAAGCCGCAAGAGGGTCGCTAGTTTATAATATAATGAAATTATTTTTTAACGAATGTGGATTCCCACTCGGGGAAATTAAAAATCTTCGTTCTAGTAAGTCTAGTAGTTTGAAAATTCAGCGGAAAACAAGAAATGGAGTGTTTTAAAACAAAGTTGCTCTGCCTATTATGCTATTTAAAAAATATAGTATTTATATAATATTTAAAAAAAAACACTGAGGATTGCTTTACATTTGTAAAATGTAATAAGAAAACTTATAGCCCAAAAAATAATACATTTTATTTTATAACAAAGCGTTTTCACACAAATCTTTTACTATATTATGATAGTAAACGATGTATGGTTATCTAGCATTTAAAAATTATAATTACCGATATAAGTACTTAACAGTAGTTTATTTTCTTATTTGCCTAACAATATACTTGCAGCCTGGCTTCTTTTTTGTTACTTGTTTTAAAAGTCGGTAGCATCAAATAAGTTAGAGTAAGATAAGTACATAAATTAGTAAATCAGATGTAAGAATTTTATAATCCTATAAAGTCGCAACTGCTGCAAGCAATATTACTATAAACTATTGTGAATTATGGATGATTGAAGTACATAATTATTATATAATAGTTGACATAGAAGTTACGAGTATATGTAATAATTATATAAAACACGACGATAGCTTTAGTCTAGCAAATTAAAAAATGCTACGACACTGATTGTTGAATATTTATTATATAAGTTATAAATCATTACTTTGAAGAACAAGAACGTTATATAATATATGTGTCTAGCAATATATTAATTATAATCTACAAGAGTCTGGTATGTCTAAGTTGTTTACTGTATAAATATGTATATTGCCATGTTTTTATCATTTTATGTCTACTTTAAAATGGATATATGAAACAATAATCCCTACTTAACAACAATTGTCATAGGTCCGCAATATTGTAACTACAGAATAAATTCTATCTCTAATTTTAAATACATAAATATATTTTAGAAAAATAAGCGCATCCAAAGAATTTATATAGTTAACATTATTATAAGGGAGTAATGCGTATCATATAAAACTTAAGAAGTAAATTAATTCCAGTTAATTTTATATAGTTTTTAGTTAACAAAAAAACGAATTAATTTGAATTTAAATACTTCACATCTGGGATTTTTATTACTAGTCTGACCACAAAATCACCACCATTAGTTGTTAATAATGCGCTAGACCATAACAACTTAATAGAAAATGACAAGATAATTGAAAAAAGATTAGCGTTAATAGATGTAACTATAAATTAAAATAAATGAAAATATAATTTATGACAACAGACGCAGGTCTATAAACGATGGTCTCATTTAGTAACATTAAATGTAAATTCTAAAATCATATATTGGAACCTACGATACAGAAATACTTAGTACCTATGAGCACAAGTTTCTTATTATTGTTTATTTATGTGTATTAGTTTTAAAAATGCGGGAAGCGGTAATACTCATTTTGAAGATTTAGATAATAATCGGACAACTTTTATTGATAGCGGCACAATTTCAAACGGGAAAGGTATCTATTTTTGTATTAAAATTTAACAAATGACAAATATTAATTATCTAAATGTACCATTATGCCTATTGTACAACTACCTACATTGTTTGTAGCATCGATTTGTCTTAACTAATGGCAGTAACATGGCTTGCTATATATTAATATCAAACTTGACAACTTTTCATTAACAACTATATTATTAAATAACCGCCATTTTGTATAACTGTCAAACTATTCTGCATTACAGATTAAATTAATAATAATTAATAATCGATTAATTATATTTGTGCTTAAAATGTAGAGAATGCTATATATTCCAGACTATTTATGCTTGTAGCTATTTCTTTTGAATATACAATAACTACATTATATTACCAATATTATGGGAAACGTTTATTATACAAGTAGCCTCACTATATGCTTTTATATTTTAAAATATATTTAATATCTCGATAGCTAAAATTCCTCTAAACATGTTTTAATTGTTGACGACTAGATTATATTAAGGATATTTTTTTTTATAATTTTACATTTATTCTATAGTAATTTGGCAAGACAGTACATGCCTATTTTTAAACTAGACTGTTTTAAATCCATCAAAATCAATATATTATAAAAGAAGTGAAACTAAAGTAATAAACAATTTTAGTTAAATGATATATGAGCTTTAAGTAAATGAAGCGCTGATTTTTATTGTAAATATCGAATGTATAGAAGGTCCCTAGGAAAAGTATCGATATTGAAAAATAGCTATACTTTTTTAATCGCTATTTTGTAGTACTAATAAGATTAGTTTCCGATTACATACATATTTAAAATAATATAAACAAAGATTTTCGCATAAACAAAGATTCTCTTCATATTTTGAAAAAAACTTTAAGCTTCGCTTAGTAGTTCAAAAGAGCAATAACATAAAAAATTACATTATGAATGTATCGAAGATAAGATACTTAAGTCTGCGTTATAGAAACGTCCTAAACTACTTACATACATAAATGTTTATAAGTAACCTGATATTGGATATGTATTTATTTGACATGAAAGTTTATCAAATTTAACTTTTAAGTTATTACAAAATTCAACCTTTTAAGTTACAATTTTAAATTTTAATGATGGCTCCTGTATCTCTTTTCATTATAAATATTTGGGTTATAATATTAATTTTGTACCTACACACCTAAAAATTTATATATAAGTATAAGATATTCTAAAATTTAAAATAAAACTTGTCTATAGATACAATTGTAGAATCTCAAGATAAAATATAATAGTAATTTATTTTTTTAAGCTTAAAAAATGTCAGTTTCCTATAAAAAAAACATGCTTATTTAAACTTTTGTAAATTCTACAAATATTTAAAGACATAGATAGCATTTTGTATGGGACTACACCGCACATATAAAGCAGTCACTACATGTACCTATGAAGCACATTCTACAGTAACAACAAGACATACATACGTATATACGTTATTTGGATGGTATTATTACAATGGACTATTATTTATAACTATAATATAATAATTAAGAAAATCGAAAAAATATATTCAATATTTCACTTTTCATATGTACTTATTATATTCAATATATTTGCTCCAGTCGGATATGTTTAGACGTATTCTTAAATGATGGATTCGGGAAGTTGGTAATTGCATAGAACAGAAAGGAAAATTCAGGACGAGTACTTATATTCTAGACCTAGAGATCTTATAGTAACACATAATCACAACTTAAGTACTACATAACGTCCAATACACAAATTAGCGCAAAATAAACGAGTACTCGCCACTCTACACGACGCTAGCAAAACAATCTTCCCGATTCACTATTTCATATCTCACGTTGTTTTAAATCTTCAGCTTCAGCTTGGGGAATATATTGGTATGTCTTAGATTAATATAACGATATAAAGTCACAAGGTTACATTCTTCAAAAAAATATGACTAGTTAGACAATCAGTTATTTGCTTGCATTTACGTAACTATTATAAATTTGATAGACATTTTCCAGAAAATAAATGACGGGCATGTATATTAAAGATAAAAGGGATTTATTGTGATAAGGTGACACAATTTTTATAATCTTTGTAAACATTAGATTCTTTGAAACTTGGTTATCTATGTATGTTTTTTTTTTCCAGATAAAATTAATCAGTTTCAGTAACGTAACGTAAAAACGTACGACACATGCACTTTTTTTCAACAATTTGTTTATATAAAACAAAAACAAAAGAAACAATTGAAGGTTAGACAAGGATTCTTCCTGAAGCTGAAGTGGCTAACAAGCTACAATCAATGCTCTACCAATTCACATCTGCAAACATCCCATGTTATGTCTTGGCTAGCGACGCCTCGACCTGGTGCGGTCGGTGAAGGAGGCCCTCATTTATTTGCGCACCCCGCGCTACGGGTCCACCTCGTGGCAAACCTCCATGTAGTCGGGGTCGTGCATGATGTCCTTGATCATGTCCTTCAGCATCGTGTATCTTGGAAACATTGGGTATATCTTAGAGCTTACGTAGTCTGACTGGAATACAAAAAATAACTTATTATTTTACTATAGACTATTTATTTAAATGTTACATATGAATTATTATAATTAAATATATTAGGAATATTTTTGTTGTTTAAACATTTACTTGTATATAATTAGGTACTCAATAATATATATGGAGGCTCAATAAAATATATGAAAGAAAACTTCTATTCCCACTCGAGAAAATTAAATATTTATTATTTTCATTTCTCGCTCCGATGTTAGGCAAAGTGTGATGTGAAGAGTATTAAATTAACAATTTGCTACTATTATACAGTTTTAAATAACTGTAGATATTTTCTTTTTAAGGGAAACAATAAATAAAATAAGAGAGAACACCCAAGGCACCTTGTACTTATCCATCTTTTAAGTACTTTATATTCGTCTCGCTGTACAGTGATGATATTTTTTACCTTAATTTTACATATTTTTGATGCACTACTGACGTATTTTTGAAATTAAAGTTTTATATCTTATTAAAGTATATATGCATACATATTTGTTGACACTAATATATTGGCTCTTACAATCGTGTCCATTATAGACTTGATCTGAACCTTCAAGACATTATGCAAATGCTGGTTAGTCACGACAGCTACATTACCATACAAAACGTATGAGTTCATGCATTCTGTGACAATATATTTAATAGGTTTTAGGAAATAAATTTAAATAACTATTAAAATACATTTGTATTGAAGAATATCTATAATTAGGTACACAAAATTCACACACACAGCAGTGTAGAGGGAACCTAGAGTTAATGCACTCCATTGTCTATTTTCCGCCGAATTCTGGAGTCATTGCAAGTTGAGTAGCAGAACTCAACGCAGCGCTTTGCTTTGCCACCATAGTGAAAAAATAAAAATAAAAAATTTTAATTCCCTCGAGTGGGAATCGAATCCACAACTTCTCGCGTTTACATTCACACGCTTATGCCCAAGCACCACGACCGGCCTCTTCATAGTTATATTGACATAATAATATGAATTCAGTAATTGTCGTAAAATATTTAATAGATTTCAGTTATTTACTATAATAATAATGGATCTTACCTTTAGCTCCCTGATAAGATTTCTTAAGCCTGTATACTTTTTCAGTAGACGATATAAATCATTAGTCATTTGCGTATTTTCAGCTTCTATCTGAGATGTTGTCATGTCTGAAAAAATTAACCATGACGCCAGAACATACAAATATAATAACATACAAAAATGAAAATTAATAATAAGCAGTTTTTAAATCGCTTAGAGCCAATAGACAAATATCAGCACTGATTATTAAAATATACATGACATTCCCTAAATTTAAAAGAACTAATATTATTATCAAACAATTTTGTAGACGAGTTATGATTATAATAATTAGATTTTTTTAAAGCTTTAGCTTTGTTGTAATTTCTTTCACACAAATAAATAATCCAAATGATTAACTTGCACCATAAGGAAAGAATTGCAGCAACTTTGTTGAAAATATAAGTAAACACACAAACATTATTCAAAGATAATTATAATATGTTATAATATATTATACTGTGAGTATAATCTTTAAATGATTAATTTATTTCAATATCTTTGTATGAAAATATTTTAAAGTTCAAAACCCATTAGCGTGCATTTGATCGTTTCGTGTTCCTTGAAGCCATACCACTCAAGATACAAACGTAATGGAGAGGCATAACAAGACACTGAGGTCATAAGCAAGTATATCTGCTACACATGCAAAAATTAATGAGATGCATATTTTAAATCATTTTCAGTGTGCTTCTTTTTTAGCATATGGCAGGGTAGGCCTACACAACGTAGTGTCAAGACACTCCGTCCATCGACAATTTGGGACGAATTGAACGTCGCATTTTGTCGTCGCATGCCCCCTAGTTGAGATTGAATCGTCGGGACCGCCATCGCGTTTACAGTCAGTCAGCTGTTCTACTGAGCTACGACGGCGATGTTCAATTAAGATAATATAATCATCATAAAAACTTATTATTAACCATTAATTTTCGCTATATTTTTAAGAATTGATTTTTGGTACATATCAAACTCTATTTGGGACTAATAAATTCAATATGAAAGGGTTATTAGAATCAACACAACATGAACAAATCTCAAACAGGCTGGGAATTTCTATGTCAATAACCATCTAAGAGCGTTGTTCGAGTCAGTGATATATTTAGATGATGTTTAAATGAATTCCCGCAATACATTATGATTGACGTGGAATTTAAATGTTCCGCCTACAGGTTTTTAAAGGAGTTGTATATTTGATATACAGAATTTAACGCGACAGATCAATGGTTGTTTATGGGTAGAGGACCTCAGTAGCTATCCCCCATGTGTGTTAGCCGATTTTCAGTGGTTTGGCTGGTAATTAAGAATTTGTGATTTTTTGGAAAAATTAGAATTCATGAATCACTAGTATTTTTTTCGCTATAGCCCTTGAAAATAAAAAAAATAGCTTATTTAAAAAAGATTTTCGGTTCCATGTTATTTCCAAGATTTATAAGCTAGTACTTTTAAAATATTACATTATACAAGGCCTGCTATTGAGCTATATTGCCTGTATATAAAAAATAAAGTTTCAACATAGATAATTATATAGATATTTTACAAACACTCTTGTATGAGACAAACAATTAAGAATACATTTAAAACAATTACCATTTAGTCGTTCTATCCGCTCCCTTCGGTCAGCAGCTTCTTCAGCAAGTTTAGATGATGTTTTTACACCTTCTCCAGATTTCTGAGTTTTTTCCATGATGGCACAAGCTCTCAATACGAAAGCAGGTACAGTCTCAGCTTTCTCCTGTTTTGGAATTTCTACAAGAGACCAATATTGCGTTTCAAGGCGGATTACATCCTGAAAAGATTAAAATTACGTATAAATATATTATAATGTTATCCTTTTTTTAAGCGTGAAGATACAAGACACTCCGTCCACCCTTCCCTAATTCTATAATATATAATGTAACTCAATGAAGCGTTTCCTTTTACTACTCTGTATCCCGTACACAGCGGGGTAGGCAAATAGAACCTAGTGTTAAGACACTCCGTTCCCCACTTTTCGCCGAATTTTTCGAGGCATTGCGTGTTGAGTGGAGGAACACTGGACATTTGTCTTTGTGCCAGAGTAAAGAAACTAAAATATTAATGAATAATAATTCGTTTCTCTCGAATGGGGTCAAACTCACAACCGCCGGGTTGCAGTCATACTCTTGCACCCCTGCGCCACGACGCGACGGCCACACTTCCTCTGGGAAATGCTATTATTTAACTATAAGTATTTCCTAGAGGAAGCAGAAATTGGACCGTTGACATTCGGACTCTTCACTTCGCGATGATGGCCTTTCTTGTTACAATATATGGTTACAATATAACAAAATTGATGGTGATAAATAATGTGTAATTTTTTATTTATAATTTTAACATTGTTTTTAAATTAAATTAAATCAATTTCACGCTGTATCCCTCGCACAGCAGGATAGGCCCTCGAACCGGAACCCTCGGAACACCTCGGAATATTGTGTTTAGACACTCTATTCCTAGCTTTCCGCTAATTCTGGAGGCATTGCGTGTTGAATGGCAGAACTCAACGCCGCATAACATTGTATTTTTTAATATTAACTTAAGTGGTGATTATATTGTCGTAACCGCATAGTGCGAATAAGATCTGTCACCTCATTTATTATATTTTTTTACGCTTTACTATTAACAAATAACCTTTTACAAAAAAGGGGTATAATGAATATATTATAATTGTAATAAATTTAATGGCATATTTTTTTTTTCAAGTTTTAGTCCAAATTATAAATCTTCAAGAACCAGCACCATATAATAACAATGACAATAGATTTGTCACATCCTAAAAACAAACTTTAAGTTCAATAGTTTCCGATTGTAAGATCGGAATCTGTTATGGGTACGGGGTGAACTGCAAAAGAACGACTATTACTGAAGTGCAATCAGGGCTTAAAGTGGATAAGTTTGCACTGGAACCATTCCAGCTGCGGCCGATAAATACTATCTTGCTTTTGTAACTACAACAGTTAGCGTTGGATAATCTACACTTTAAAAACTTTTAAATATTCTCTTTTCTTTGTGCTATATACGGTTATGTTATGATATTACAGTTGCCAACTATTTGTATAATATAAAGTTATCACTATATTAAATTTTTAGCGAAACCATTTTGTATTATCTACGATGATGTGAAGTTATTTATTAAGTGATTTAAATATTTTGGGGCTAGTCGTGGCGCAGGCGCACAAAGAGTGACTGTAGGCGCGACGGGTTGTGGATTTGATTCCCACTCGATCAAATTATTAAAATTTTCGTTTTTCGTTGCTGTCAAAGTTGAGTTGCGCGGCGTTGAGTTCCATTCGCACTCGCCATTCAACACGAAATATCGCGGCAATTCCACGAAAAGACTATTGACACAAGGCTTCCTCTGCCTAAAAGCGGAATACATCGTGAAGCTTACCCGCCAACCAATGGTTCCGTAAATTACATAATTCTAGGCTAACGAAAAGTACTACTTATAAAAGTTAAAAAAAATTACTTTGCGGTCGTATGCACTCATTTTGTATGAAATAAACTAACAAGTATAACTTGTTGTTTCCATGAAATAACAATATTTTTTAATTTTTTTTACCTTTTTCTCTATTTGTACTGCAAATTATAAATTCATGCCAAATTTCATAACTGTATGCCCACGGGAAGTACCCGATAGGTTTTGATTACGCAGCGAATTTCATACAAAATGCAGCCAAAACGAATAAATGCTAGTATCTTTTAATTACGTTGACTTATAAGCTTTATTTTTTGTATGCTTCTAGTTTCATAAGGAGGAGGATCGTAGGAAAAATTATTTTTATTATTTTTCATAAATTAAATTAAAAGTAGGTACATTTCACGTTCAGAGGTAGCATGCGAAGGAGAGCTTATACGATTTATCGATTATCGGTAGTTAATAAGTACTACTATACAGGTGTACATATACTACATTATATACCATAGAAAACAAAATTTTCTCTCAACCAATTTTAATTTTAATAATAGATTTTATTCCAATTTAGATTACAATTTTATGCATAATATTGTCTTTGTATGCCACTATATAACCACAACCTCGTTGACATAGAAATATTAAGAAAAATAATAATTTAACACGGTTTCAAAACACACAGACTGCACGTTCATTTAGCTTATAAATATTCAGCTTCAATAACTCAGAAGAAGACTGGCCTCAATTAAATGAAAACAGACTCATTCATAGAGGGGCACCGTTGCCAACGTTTATTTACAAAGCAGTTCTTGTTTTACATGAAATGTATATTAAATTTCTTGTTACGTATTTTACATCTACATATTCTATTAAATTAAATTAGCTTCACGCTGTATTCTGCACGCGGTAGGGTAGGGTAGGAAATCTAGTGTTACAACACTCCGTTTCTGGAGGCATGGAGCACCTGAATTCTGGAGGCATGGTGTATTTAGTGGCGGAACTCAATCCCGCGCTTGTCTCGACACCAGAGCAAAAAAATGAAAAAATAAATTTAAATAAATATTTAATTTCCTCGAATGGGGATCGAACCCACAACCAGTTGTGTTTACAGTATACTTCATGTACAAAAATATTCTATAACCTATAAATATAGAATGTTATACCCTGTTCTCGTCGATAACAAAATGGACCAAGAAAATTCTTTAATGTAAAATACAGCTATTGTCTTGTCAATAAAGGTTGATTTATGTTTTAGTAGATCCAATGTTAGAGCTTGGTAAAATAGAAGTTATTTAAAGAATCTCGAGACCTTATATATAAATTATTCATTTTAATAGTTTCTAAAGGTGCATATATATGTTTAAGAATATATAGTTATGTTATTCAGAATAATAATGAAAATTAACAAAGAAATATTTTTTATAATGTTCAAAATAAGCAAAAATATTAATATTTGTTTTTAAAGATATGTAGGACTGTCTTTATAATAGTTGTAACTTCTAACAATACTTTATAAAAGTATTTCTTCCGAGTAAACTATTTAATAAATTTCCAGAAGCAAATGATACAGCCTCGTCTGCGGATAGAATAACTTTTCTCTTCCTTGGGGAAATTACTCTTTGCCTGTAAAATTTTTGCTTATTTTTCAAAACGCAACATTAAGAATTGTTGGAATAATAAGTTGTAAATAAATTTAAGAAATGTACTCATATAACAATGATCGATTTTTTATAGCAGGGTAGGCAGAGGGAGCCTAGTGTTATGACAATCTGTTTCTCATTTTCCGTTGAATTCTGGAGGCAATACGTGTTGAACGGCGAAACTCAACGCCACGCTTTGCCGCTACACCATAGCGAAGAAATGAAAATTTCATTTCCTCGAGTAGGAATCGAATCTACCACCTCTAACGTTAACAGTCACACGCTTAGTAACTTGCGCCACAACTTGCCTCTGATTTAAATATATTCATGTTTCTTTGTATTTTTTTTTCAGTTAAAAAAATAAAAGTAAAATTGTATATACTTGTAGATAGCAACCATAGATATATAGAGAGAACTGTTAAGTTAAGTAGCATAATATAGAGAACTGGTAAATATATTTATAAAACAATATTTACTCAGTTTAAAATTAAACAGGAAACTTCAAAATACTCTAGATGAATACAAGTAAAAACAATGATGGTTCTTTAAAGTTTTTTTAAGCTCTGTAAAGGTTCTCATTAAAGGAGATAATTACAATTTCCTTTGTTAGAAAGCACAATCAAAGGGCGGAGGCAATCAATTACCAACAAATAGGGAAACATTTTTTGTCGAGTGTCGATAATTATTTTTTTAAATTTAAAAGTGCTCTGTGATATGTTTGTGCATATAGGTACATGACATAAATTATATGTTGTCAAAATAAAGATTTAGATGAAAAAAAATTTACTCTAATATTATTTCCGTTTTTATTATTGTATATATAAATTTTTGTATATATAGAGACGGTATCTGCATACGTATTTATATATATAAATTTAGTTTTATTGCATTCATGAGATACATTAATAAAAAATATTTTTCATTGAGCAACTGACCTATTTAGGTTAACAAGTTTTAAATTCTTAAATATAGCTCTTAACATTGTTTTTTTTTTATAAAAAATGTAATATAGTTATTATCTGTGTCGTGTTTTTTACAATATACAGGGTGGAAGAGGCAGCGCTTCTTTAACTGAAACTGCATATAGGGTAAAATATTTCAAACCCAGAATTAAAAAAAATAATCAAGG